>JH432010.1:1152021-1223277 GCA_000239455.1 Strigamia maritima | reverse complement strand
TATATATATATATATATATATATATATATATATATATATATATATATATATATATATATATNTNTNTNTNTNTNTNTNTNTNTNTNTNTNTNTNTNTNTTTTTTTTATTTTTTTCTCTTTTTATTTTATTATTTTTTTTTTTTTTTTTTTTGTTTAATTTTTTTTTAAAGGCTTAATAAGGCCTTAGTAATAAAATTAGCTGCGACAACGAGACAACAAAAACACGTATACTGAGATTCTGCTTTGGAATTGGATGAAAAAAGTTTAAACACAAAATAATAACACAAAAAGAAAGCTCATCGAATGAAACCAGGAGAAAGAATGTTGAAAGTCCATTAAGTCGTCAGTCCCGACCGTATAACCGATTGACCACATCACCGAGCTTCTCTTCTTCCATGTTAACCAGTAACGCTTCAGCGCACTTCTTAAATGTATCTGTCGTGAAACAACTTGACCTACAATGCAAAACACAAACAAAAATCAAACAAACTGAACTCGCACAAATTCCATCCATCTTCTCAAGCTAATTAACAACATCAAAATTCACTGTACCTGCACATGGCTCGCACTTGCGAATCTCTGTACATATCGTAACAATCCTCACAAAGGCGGTCGAGCCTGGAGAAGCCGGCAGTGTCGTAGTCGCCTAGGCAACCGAGGGTGTGAAAACTGCGTTTGTTGATGCGATGAACTCCACTAACATCTTCCAAATTTAAGCTCCGCGCACTCACAAGACACGTTGATGCAATGATGGCCGATAGGACGACGAATACCCGGAAGAACAATGTATGGTTCATCTGGAGAAAGTGTGATGCAGGTGTGAATGAGTGATGGACAGGTGAAGTAAGGGCAAAAGCTAATAGGGGGTGGGCCTATTATGTTAAATAATGGACTAAAAATAGATCAGTAGTTAAAGGATTAACGAGTTAAGGTCAACATTCCTAAAGTTGATTTACACTTTGGGTAAACTTGACACAAATTTTGTGGTGAGGGGAACAACTTACTTTAGACGAATTTTTCTTCTTTTTTTTTCCAACCGATCGAGGAAATGTGAATTAAGGGATTAAGAAGATTTGGGGGATGTAAATATGAGGGAAATTGATGGTGCAATGGAGGAAATTGAGATGGGGATGCTGGTAATATTAGTAGAATAAAAACAAATTTTAAAGTTTCACATTAATCAAACTTATTTTTTTCCTCTCAAATTTTAAAAACAAATCAATAAAAGAAGAAATAATAATTTTTTTTGGAAAAAGGATCTTGTAATTCGATCCTTATTATCTGTTACATATGAGCAACATCCCAAAAATAGGAAAAAAACAACAAAAAAAAAAAAATTTTAAAAAAAAATAAAAAATATTTAAATAAAGTAGAAATCCTCACCTTATAACAACTCTAAGACAAAGTTCCACTATATTTGTACAATGCGAAGTCCGTGACCAAACTACTGCTAGTATAATGCTAGTATAATAGGTCAGTGCTGTGCTGTGAAAACGACCGCCGTCTGAGTACAAGGCCTCTTTTATATCTCACGGTATCCATTGATGAAACCGCAAACGTGGAGGAGGTCTACCACACCTCCACAAACTCAAAAAAATACCGTATCGTAAAAAAAAAACCCACTCAATGTGATTTTTTTGACCCAGAGGGCCATTATTGATCTCTGCACCAATCGGAGTGGTGGCGCGAGTTAGGCCTCCAAGAAACAGTCCAATCGGAATAAACCATATACGTCATGTCAATTCCAGTGGCCGTAATTAAGCGTGACGTCATTGTAACGTAAAAATCGCGCCATTCTAGGGCGGGGTGGGTGCTTTCTCGAAGCGGTCAGCTTTAAAATGGTTTATCAGCGGAAATTCTTAGTTTTATTTCCGTTAAAAAGGGTTTCAGGGCTCTTTTTCTGATGCAGATGGTCAGTGATGAAAGTGTGCAGTTGATGGGAGTTCGGGAAAGTTTGAAATGTTTAGACAGACTGGGCCGCGAACCGGCGCTTCTCGGAATGACCACCGGGGGGTGAGATTGAGTGGCGGGTTTGGCGGATGTCATCCAACCCTACGAGTCGATTTATCGAGGTCAAATGTTTGTTACAGGGAGGGTCAATCAACTAGACGTATTGTTGCGTCACACGAATGTAGTATTGCATCATGAAGCACGCGGAAATTGGCGCTGAGCGTTTGTGGTTTTATTTTTTTTCTTTTTTAATTGTTAAGTTGGCGCGCTTTTTTTTCTGTTTCATACAAAGAAAAGATTCAAGGTCCCGAGGAGGGGTTGTAAATTCATGTCAGGTGAGTCATGGAAACACCTGTTGCTATTATGAGGTATCCCATTAAGCGATGAGTAATTTTTTTTTTTTAAATTTTTTTTTAATTTTTTTTATTTATGTATTTTTAATGGGAAAAATGAGAAATAAATATGGTAGAACAAGAGTTAAAGGAGTGAGTTAAGCAGTTGGGAGTTAAGTCAATCTCAATCAGAAGAGTGAAATTGCAACCACATGGCCCTCAAGGACGTAATTACAACGTCAAGTCATCACGAGATGAAGAAATTGTAATAAATGGGAAAAGTTAACTGCTTAAAATCGATTTGCTTGTGCTGACCATTTTTTGACCACTTCCTCTTCTTTGGCAATCATATTGACATTTGGGTTTATAAGTTGAGATGGGAGTGGGAAGTGCAGCATTGGGCATTGAATTTCAAAATCGTGAATATCAAAAGGTAAAAAAACCAAACGTGAGTAACTGCACGCGCCTATCAATTGTTGGAATTTACATATATAATTGTTATGGAGAAGGGAAAAAAACCCTAACTGAAAAAAAACCAATGCTGCAAATAGCATCCGTAATGTCGTCAAACATAAGAAATTGCATCAAAATTTATAAACACCTCAATTTCTTTTCTATTACATAAACTAAGCATTTTTTTGTTATTTATGTGCATGATGTCACTAAAATACGAATTTTTAGTATTTTTTAATTCGGTACCGTATTAAATTTGGTATTTACGTGACTTCCTTACAATTTCTGGTGCAATCGTGGATAAAATTGCATGCATTAATAAAAAAAATCTTTATTGGGAGGTTTTTGTTTATACCCGGTAATGATATACTACATAAACTAAACAACAGGTCACCTAGTGGCGACTTTTGTTATTTCAGATGCATAAAATTTTCCACTTGTTTTGGATCAAGATAAAAGATTCAAGTTGATAAGTTCCACTATTCTGTGATAAATTGGACCATTTTGGATCTTAAATTAACTCGCTAAGGTCGTTGAAACGTCCAGGATCAATGAGCATCCCAGCTGGACACTTTAATTGTTCTCATCTCTTAAAACCGTTAAAAGCTCACCCACAAAACATTTCATTCATGAAAGAATCAATATGTTGATCAATGTTCAACATTTTGATTGATTAATGGTCATTAACTGTTGCATTAGCAACTCTGATACACAGAAAACGTAGTTTGCATCGACTTTATTTATTCGTGATGTCTATTAAAGTCGATTGGTTTGTTCTATTTGTCGTTTGTAATCAAACTCATTCATCCTTATTTACTTTTTATTGTATGACGTCATTGCGCAGCTATCTGATGCATTTCCCGCTATGTTACGATTGCGGGGGCTGTTGAAGAATCTTAGCTTTCTTCGCTGTGCCAAGAAGAATAAATGATTTCAATGGAAAATGGGGGAGAAGTTAAGATTTCTTGGAAGGGTAATATAATAGCTTTTGAGAATTTATGACAAACCTAATTGAAGATATAATTGAATGCAAATTAAATTTATTAATAATTTAATTGAAAAAAGAAGGAAAAAAATAATTAAATTTAAGGATGTAAAAGTGTCGACAGAAAAAATAGGATGATATTAATGCATACAAATTACAAATTGAAGAAGGGCACCTGTATTGCAGATAAGCTAACTTGTATCATAAATCATAAAGAGGCTCGCTTGCTCTATGGGTAATTATCACTGGATATGGCGACCGCAGAAATTCAATTTGAGGAGAAATTTGAGTTTGCTAAACTGATTGATGATTCAATTAAGATTTCATTGATGTTTTTAAATTTTTCGAATTTAAAAAAAAAAAAAAAAAAAAAAATTAGAAAAATAAATCCATTTTATCAACAACAAGTGGTATAATGGAAATGGCGCCTACAAACCCCAGGGAAGCTTGTCAAATTTAAAAATTTAGAAAGTTGAGATAATGAAAAAATTGCAAAAAATATAACAAAATAAGAACAACGGAACCCTAAAAAAAAATACTAAAAAATTATAAGAAAAGTGAATTTTGTGGAGAGTAAAAAAGAAAATTGACGAATGCTATTGCTATGTCATGATAAAAAATGAAAAATGAATAATTTACCTCCAATATTGTTGTGTATGACTCGCGGAAGGTGGACTTAGCAGAAAAGTTAGTCGCGGTGGTGGTTGAAACGCGCCTGGGTTGCTATGTTTTATAGTGACACTGCACGAGCTGCCGTGACGTCACTAGTCACACGCGAGACAGAACGCGCCGACTTAATTAGCCAATCAGAAGATCTCGGTTTTCTACAAATCTTCCTAATTACACTAGATGAAATTGCTACTGCTTAGCTTATTCCAATCAAAAGTTGAGCAACTTTTAAGGCTCCGGCATTGCGCATTGCTAATTACAGATCGCGGTCCATCTCCAACCTCCGCACTCTAAAGAGGGTCTTTTCAATCAGCCACGTGTAACTTTTGCACCTATAATTTACAGAGGTGGGGGATAAAGTAATGATTAATGAAAAACAACTTTTGAATAGTTCACAATTATGTCTTGGAGATGAATGACTTTTGCTTAGTCTGATCCAACAGGTCACCTAATGTTCCTGGAATTCTAGCAAATAATTGTACATGTGTTAATTTTTTTCTTTATGTTATTAATAGAGTAGATAGAAATTCAAACAAAAACTTTTTTTTGCACTTTTAATCAAAAAAATGAATTTCTTGCTGCATATCACTGTCAAGAACTCAATACCTGTTGACGTGTAAAGTAAGATTTCTTTTTGGTACTCAGGTGGGAAGTTTTCTTTGATAATGTAGTCAAAATTAGGTATAATTTTAGGTTTCTTAAAATGTCTGTGCTAGTAAACTGATATGTGAAGTTAGTGAGAAATGCCAGTTGCATCAACAATTTTTGCTGATTTGCAACTTGAAAGTGTAAATATTAGTTTATATTACTCAACATTTACATTTATTTTAGTTTTAGTTGAAATTCAGGTTGCATGATACCGATAATACCAGAACATTACTTACCTATTGATAAATTGATGGCAACAACATTTGACGATGACAACAAATTTAATTGGTGATTGATTTGATTCCTCGAAACAATTCGTTGACTCTCATTCCAAAGAACTTTTCATCAGAAACGTTACGTTAAAGTGTCTGAGAAAGCATTTGCCAAGAATGTTTTCATTAATCAAGAGGGAAAAATTAAAGGTAGTGTATTACTCTGTTGTTAGCCGTTAGCCGTTACCAGATTCAAATAGATCAGATATATCGCTCGCAGACCCCTCATCTGCCACTTGTGACCTTAATCATCAGATAGTGTGCTAAGTTTGATTTAAGTTTCTAAAAGAAAGTCTAATTACTAGTTACACATGACTAAAACATGGTTTTGAAACATTCCTGTGTTTCAGCAACATATAATTGCTTTTTAATGCAGACATGAGACTGCGGTTTGTTTTTTCATTAGTCACTACTTTAAACTGGTCTGGAGAGCTGTTAAAGCGAAGACTGTAGGAATTTAATTATTTAATGACCAAACTCCCTTGCATAATGCGAGTTCTTTGAAAAGAAATCTTTCCCATAGCAAACAAACAAGTCCAACCTTAGATACCTTTTAGTCACACCTTTATTGAGTACCGGAAGACACTCTTAGTGAGGTAAGATATCACAATAGTGTGATAAGGATTTACAACTTGCAGTCATTAGGGATCGAAATATGGTGGGCAGAGCAAGGACACTAGGTTATGACATTAATAAATGAAAATACAAATTGGATATGAAATTTATATTTGAGTTTGAAAAGAATCAAACAAGAGTTTGTGCAATAAATAGGGAAAACAATTAAGATTAATCGGGTGATTGGAGTTGATATTAAAAGAGTTAAGAGATCGCTCGAGTGATTATTGGCATATTGTGACGCGGAAGTTGATGGAAACACGGAAGAATTGAATATACGATTCATGTTTCAAGATGATGTAGTGGAAAATAAAGAAAATAAGGAAGGAGTGTAAACGAATGTTTGAAACTTTTGTTATTTCGAACAATAACAAAAGTTTTAAAATATTTTTATCGATAGGCCTACGTATGAGTTTTGAATAGAATTTCGCAATAGTTAATTTTAATTTTTGTGTATTGTGCGCTCGGCGCACCTAGAGTAACAAAGTAATTGACTGCGGAATTAAAATAGATATTTTTATTATCAGTCCTCGACCTTTACATTGGGAGTGGAGGAAAATGTGATGTTTCTTTTTGAGAATTGTAAAAATTACAACAAAAAAATAATTTAAATTTAGAATTTGAAAAAAAATATTGCATGTTTTTGTATATGTTTGTGACTGGACAACATGGTAGTGTGCCTCGGTGTGTCTGCTGAATAAATATGATTAAGAGATTTCACACTAGAGGACACTAATATACACCAAGATTTGAATCAAAGTCGAGTCTTGAGTAGCAGCTATACACCTGGCTAATAAGCTTTTCACTCTCAAGTTTTGGATAACATTAGTTTAAAAAGTAAAAAAAAAATGGTGAAAATTGGCTAAATTGTGTAAGTGAGAATTGATTAATTTTTAAGATGAAAAGAGTTATAGATGTCATTTTCGTTTGTCTGTAACTAGTTTGTGGGTTAGCTCCGAATCTTCACCAAGATAGCATTTTTGGATGCACGTTTTGGTCATTTATTGCATTCTTTATTTATTGTTGTTTTGTTTTCTACCACTAACAAATGAGTTCACTATACTGAAAGTAAAATTATAAAAAAAAAATTTATTACTTAAAAGACTTAATTGGACATAATTCTAAAATATAAGTCATTTATAATTATAGAATACAATAGACTTAATTTAATTCCAGCTTCATACTTCTCTTATCATCTTTCGCAGAGCCCAGAAGGACTCAATGATCCTTTATTGTCAAGTTCAGTATCATGTCTTTTGCATCTGGAAGCGATCACTAGATCATTGACCTGTGCAACTTGACTTTGCACGAGAGAGCCGAGCAATATTTATATAAAACACTTCTAATCCTAATGCAGACAATTTTATTTGTCAAACACCATTTTGCGATACATATTTTGAAATCTTTTAGAATGATATTTTAAGTATTTCGATACCTTTGGCTAAAAATAATCACAGGTTTATGCATAAGTAGTTTAGAAGGCAAAAAAAATGTAACAAAATTAGCATGGAATTCCACACGTATACAAATATTTTTTTTTTTTTTGGGTTGTAAGAATGTAAAAAAATTTTATACAATAAAAAAGGTAAATCACAAATGTTGGAATAATTTTGTATTAAATAATCTTTGCAGAAGATTCATATCAAAAGTGGAATAATGTTTTAAAACACCGCAAAAGTCGAAAAGCAGATATTGTGGCAATACTGCTACAAATTTACTATTATTTTAGTCAACACCTACACAATCAAAAAATATTTAGCTTTTTTTAAAAAAAAAAAAATGCAACATTATCAAAATATGATTACACAAACTGAAAAAAATGGTTATTGGAATTCAAAAATGTACAAATTCACATAAACAGTTTCAAAAAACTATTTGTTACAATTCTAATTTGGAAATCGAGTTTTATGCATAAATTTCTTCGGTGGTCACCTCACCATATTCGCTGGTGCCCATGGTAGTAGGAGTGTTGGAACGACTTCGGTTTGGTGTAGTGGAGCGACTTCGGTTCCACTTTTCCTTGTGTTGTTCGCGACCGAATCCTTCATCGTAGTTTCCTTTCGAGATAAATAGTTGTTTAAAATGTGGGGTACAGTAGAAAGTCCCATCACTAACGGTATAGTTGTCCAATCTGCAATGAAATTTATACGAATTAGATGAGAAAAACCTCAATTTTATGATTTTTTGTTTACCTTAATGGACTCGAACACTGCCAACACTTGAAACATGACTTATGGAAGCGTTGGTTATTAGCTTCCATTTTTTCCATGGCGTACAAACGCTTGGTACAGATCGAACACTGGTCAAATTGTTGTTCCTAGAAAAGGAAAAATGGATTAGAACTACCACATAAATATGGAAATAGCTATGAAAGACGTTAAAAGCAAATTATTTGTTTAATGTACCAATACAAATTATTTTTATTTCAATATATTGTAAAAAAAAAATCTTAGATTACTCCGCTAAAAAAGTTATATTTTTTATTTTTTATTTTTTGCAGTGGAAGTGGGTCAGCTTATCAGCCCAGCTCATCCTGCAAAAAGTTGCCTTTTTCTGAGAAAGCAATCTAAAGAGCATCATTTTTTTGGTTAATTTAGATAAAATATCCCTTAGTCACATTTTACATCAGGATTAATACCCAAAGCTAAGAGAAAACCTTAGTGTAGAAAGAAAAAAAGAAAGAAATATGGCTATCAATACTTACAAGATTGTTTTTTGCTAACCCCTAGCAAAATAACACTAACATTGGTTGCAACATTCCATTTCTGCTGTTTATTTTAACTATAATATACAGTTTCATCCAAAAGTGATAAAATTAAATAAATTCCTATAGAAACACACATTAAGCCCACAAATATAATTCAGTTTACTGTCTAATAGTTATTAGTTTTTAAACTGTATAAAAAAGATTATTAAAATTTGATTAAAACCACAATTACGTTTACCATTATAAAATATTCTAGCAAATCAAACATTAATACCCAAATTACGAAGCGTTTTATCATTTTAAAAAATGAAAACTTAAAAATAATATAAAAAATGAAATTTTGTACAAATCAAAAATAGCTAAAATTGGCAATTATATATAAAAAAAAAATTAAATAACATTATATATATTTGTCTTAATGTTTAGTACTGGCTTATATAATAATAGATCTAAAAAATCGAAAGAAAAAAAATCAAATAAAAATATATTAGGGAAGAAATTGTAGTCTTCAATCCGTAGTTGACCCAAGTCGTCGTATAGAAAATCCCGATAAATGATCCAAAAACTGACGTCAGAGACCAAGTCGGAGAGGGCTTCAGAATGGGGATGATGTGGTGGTGACGTAATTACTAGAATTTACAGAAAGATGGAAATACACAATCACCACCGAGATGTAAACCATCAACATTTTCAGACATTTTTTTTTGTTTATCATGCGAATTATCGTATTATCAAGCAAACAACCATGCTCCATTTTGTTACGTCACCACCACAAAGCCAGGCAAAAGTGGGCAGAATTAAATTTTTTAGCATGCATCAAATGAAAGAAAGGCGGTTAAAAAGCAATTTAAAAAATGAAAAATGGCGGTGAAATTGTCAGCTATTTAAGGCCTATTTTTGTGAGGGTTAACAACTCACCAAAGGTTTATTATTCGGTTATGCTTAATTTATATCACAGTTTGCACAAACTGCGTTATAAATTACTCAAAAATCAACACCACATTGGGTAATGTTCTACCGTTAGTAAAAAAAAAAAACGAAACAAAAAAATGAATAGAAATTCAAAAATGTTTCTTCATAACTCACCACAAAACGATTGACTTTGGGAGATTTCGGCTTTGTATTGGCACGTTCAGTTTCTTCGCGCAATGCCTCGAACTTGGCTTTGAGATTCTTAGTCGTGTCGATCGACGGTTGCCCGTTATCGTAGTCGTACGACTTTGTGTAATCATCATTCTCTTGCTCCACTTCCTCTTCCTCTTCATCATCCTCGTTAGCCCAATTCTCGAACTTGGCGCGAAGGTTTCGCGTTTTCTCCGCCTCGATCATCGCCACGTCTTCGATTTTGTCCGAACAGCGTACGACATTCGGGTCCCTCTCGGGCTCAGGAGAACTTCCGCGTTCGTCGTCGTATACGGCAGTGTATTCCCTCGGAGGCGTGATGCGTTTCAATGGCTTGGGGCCTTGGGGCATTGAATCCTCGCCTCGCTGGGTCTCGAGTTCTCGGAATTTATTGAGCATCTTCCTAGCCGTATCGGTGACGATTTCCTGCTCGTGGTCGCAGCTGCGCACCACGTTAGGATCGCGTTCCACTTCTGTGTCCGATTCGTCCTGCTCAGGTTGAGGATCGCGGGGTGGTGTCATTGCAAAGCGTTTGCGCTCAGATTGCTGAGCACCGTCTTGGTAGTTCTCGAAGAATTTGAATTTTTCGTGTAAATTTGTTGAATCGACTACGATCTCCTCCTTCTGATTGGTCGAACGAATGATTTCAGTGTCGGGTGCAACCACCTGGTCCCGAACGGAACGTTTGCTGCCGTTGCGCTCGAGACTGGGAGATTTGTTGAACACAATTGTGCCAGATTTGCTCACAGTTTCGTCTATTTTTTTAAACAGATTACGTGCTTCGTTCATACCTAATAAAAAAATTAAATCATAAGTTCAGGTTTTAGTTTTTAGCTAAAACAAATTTGACAAATACTTACTAGAATCTCGAAAAACACTTAAATCCTCTTCCTTTTCCTTATTGAAATGGTTGAGCTTTTCCTGTTCATTCTCGTTGAGCATTTCGCCGTGTTCCCATTTATCAGCAATCGATTTGATTTCTCGAATTTCTGAACTGAGCACGGTCTCTTTCGCAGGACTACGCTCAGCTTGTAATGCAGTCTCATAAACTGCTTTAAGATTTGCTTTAGCCTGATGAAAAAAAATCGTATATCATTATAAAATTCCTCTAAAAAAATCATTTTAATTATAAATAATTTACTTCTTCCTTTATCATCTGGTAGCATCATTAAAACAATCCTTAATTAAACCATTTTCCACATAAAAAAAAAACATATTATATATAATAATACCTGAGTTTGTCTCAATGTATTCAATTCTTCTTGAGTTTCTCTAGTTCGTTCTTCATCCCAAGCTTTCTCAGGCCCCTTTTCCCACTGAGATTTCAGATCACTCATTCCACTAAATTCCACCTGCAAAACAAAACACTCGATTTAGGTATTTTCTCAAATATTCTCATTGAATTAAATCTTCTTAACTTTCCATTTACATATTGGGCAAGTTAATAACACTTACTTCATCATTCTCATCCTGATTGCTAGCATATAACTTTAGAAGTAAAAAAAAAATGTTGGAATTTAGTAATTCTACTGGTTAAATTCTACGAGGGAAATTTTATTCTCTAAATTAGTAACTGTATTCGAAAAGCGTTTAGTTTCATTGGTTTAAAAAATCTGTCCACACAAATTAGCATTTTTAGTGTTTTTTTTTTTTTTTTTTTTTTTAAAGCTTTTCGTATGTTAAAGACAAAATTTCACTAAAGTGTAATGGGGGAAGCATCCATTTTGAAAGTAAGATCACTGAAAATACATCTATATGATTAATTACATAATTTTAAATGCATTGAATCACTTTTCGAATCCAGCCCCTAGTGTTAATTTGTAGTATAATATCTACCTTCTCCTTCTTCCTAGTTTCTTTAATCACATCAGGATCAGTGGTCTCATTTTCATCAGACTCGGAGTCGTCATAGTGGCCATTTTCATTGTCACCAACTTGAAACCTTTAAAGATTTTTTTGTTTTCAAAATGTTAAACAGGATTTTGTAAAGAGAACGGAAGTATAAATGTTATTTAAAAAAAAAAACAACAACAAATCCTTACTTAGCCATTTTACTGAGAATACTCTCTGATCGTTTTACAGAAACTTGACCAACGCCTTTCTCGTCGTCCAATTCGTCGTCGTATGATTCGAATTTACTCTTTGTGCTCTTCAAACTGGGTATTTCTTCCAGACCGTAGTCGGGTTTGTCCGAAGCTGAAAAGGAAAAAAATTCCAACTGCTATTTAAATTGATGACTCAAAAAACATCTGGTTTAGATTGACAGGTGATCAACTTGAAATACCTCACACTTGGAATGTTTTCCATTCAAATTTTTTATTGCTTAAAAGAAAAATCTTTCTTTTAAAATAATTGAAAAAAAGTCGACAAAAGACTCATCATAATTCATCCTTCGTTGCACTCGAAAAGAAGCAAAACCATAATCTTATAATTAAACCAGCCAAGAGTTAAAATACACAAATAATCGCCCGATTTAATCAGGTATTATTACTTCCTGTTCCTTTATTTCTTTTTTTTTGTAGAAAAGAAAAAGAAAACTTGACCAACTGGAGACCAAAAACCATTTTCATTCAAATTTTTTTAATATTTATATATATATATATATTTTATTTTTTTTTGTGAAAAAAAATGACTTGCAACCTTTGCTCTTCCCGAAATGGATATAAGTAAAAAACCACACCTGTGAATTCCCCTCTATCCCCTATTCAAGTTCAAATTTCCAAACTGACTCACACTGTACCGTGGGCAGAAACAAGGCCTAATTTCCAGCTGACATACATGAAACAAGAGCAATTGTTTGTCACATTTTTCGACCTTTTGCATCGCGCTTTTTTTTTAAAAAAATCAATTCAAAATGTTTAAATATCAAACCTTTATATTTGTACGCACACCTAAACCCAATTTTTCATATTGAAATAGCAAATCACAAAAATTTATCTCCTAAAACCTTTGTGCGAAAAGCAATGCGTTTGACTTACATTCTACGAATTCGTCCTCTCCCGAATAAACGCTCACATCCATATCCTCATCCATGTAGAAATGAAAATATCCTCGACTATAATACGACAAATCAGAGCGAAAAAGGCCGGTTACAGCAACTCAAATCTGATGACAAAATGAGTTTAGCTCAACCAAGTGGCGGCCTCCAACGAGCGAACTGGCACGAAGACTGGCGAGGTATGGAGGTACAACTAACTCACCCTACGAAATTTCTTAGTAAGAAAATGGGGGCTGATGACTCATTCAAGGAAGGCCACGTGATGAAGGAATCAATAAATCTCTTTTAAGAAGATAACAAATGGAGGGAAAAAATGAATTTTAAAAAGATTGATGTAAATAACTGGGATAAAAGTCTTACCCTGAGTGTGGAGTGCTGTTCTCTTTTTTATATGAAAAGAAAATATCCTTTCAGGATGTTTAAAGTTAAAATAAAGCCCCAATATCCTTCCTGGAAAGTCAAAGTTTACAAAGGGGTGAGGGTTAAAAGTTAAAGACGTTTAAGTTGAATTATATGTTTGGGGAGGTATAAAAAGTGCATTTTTACACATAATTAATTTTTTTTTTGTACCCTCTTTAATTTATTTATTTAGATGGGGCTTTTTGTTTTATAAATTCCAACCGAACCCATTTCTTGGAAACGGGCCAAAATTATTAGACAAACTTTTGGCTCTTTCAACTGGAAAGTTTTATGTCAACAAACATTTGAGTGGATCGGATTTACATCATTTTCACCAGCAAAAGGAAGTCACTGTTCTGCCATTTTACCCATCGCATTCCCATCACCCATATACAACTGACTTCCCTTGAAATGCAGAATGGCATCTTCTAGCTGGAGGATGGATCATTGGATACTTTACTGGTGGCGCAGTAAAAGGAGGACACCAAAACAATTTAAAAGTTATCCACAATCAATGCTGTAAGGGAGAGTTTCAATGGTCTTTTGTTTAGAAAGAGTAAATATG
The DNA here is from genome assembly GCA_000239455.1 of Strigamia maritima. Classification (NCBI taxonomy): domain Eukaryota; kingdom Metazoa; phylum Arthropoda; class Chilopoda; order Geophilomorpha; family Linotaeniidae; genus Strigamia; species Strigamia maritima. The sequence goes on along the minus strand of JH432010.1, from coordinate 1,209,562 downwards.
TGCTTTGTACAACTTGAGGAAAAATAGAAAATCAAATAAAATATCGTTATGCAATTTGCATTCTATTCCTGAAAAAAAAAATATTTCATATTTTGTTGATTTTATGAAATTCCAGACCGATGAAGGTCTAAAACCCAAATTATACAACTAAAAATTGTTGTATTTTCTAACGAAAAAACATCTCTTTGGGGATTTTTGTATTAAAAAAAGAGAAATTTTTGACAATTTTTCTCATTAAAACACATCAAAACACATTTCTAATTTGTTTTTGTTTGTTTTTTTTTTTTTTTTACCTGGTGTTATGGCTGGCGGAGTAGTAATCCAACCGGTATCGTGTTTTTTCTTATGGGCAGGAAATTTCTGTAAATCTCTGTACCAATCCGAAGAGTAATTGGATGGAGTAGTAGGAGTGAGGGATGCATTGGACTCCTGACCAACATCCATATTCAGACTTGTACTTTTCCTCAAGGTTTTGACAAAATATTCTCAATCAACAAACGAACCCTTTGCACACCCCACTCGAGTTTGCTTGGGTCACCTTTGATTTGTCATGCCGCAACTAGGGCCACATGTCCGGCAAAGGTGAACGGCCAACTGCCTGAACGTTTCACCAGTCACCGCGGGTTTTGAGCGGCTAAAGCTCGATGTTTGCTTCACCTTCACGGATCCCTCCAAGCACCACCTTCTCCCCCGCCTTTTGGGTGCATTCCATTGGTTGTAGGAGGGCCATTTGGTGGAACCAAGTCGAGATGGGAGTCTGTATAGGTTTCAATGCAATTGATTAATTCAAACTCGTATTCATTTTCAATTGATTTTTGTATTGTAAGAAATTTTTACTTTCTTGAAAATATTTTTTGTATTGAGTAAATATCATTATTTCTTTACCCATGACCCCTAGAATTTCAGCCCAACCCGACAAATTCCAGTGCAGATCAATAAATAGAGAGAAATATTTCAGAAACAAGTGAATTCTCTTTGCTTTTTCAAGTGGAACGAGATATACATAAGTCTGGCGCCAAAAATCCACTATTTTATCCGAAAAACGGGTGCTGATAAAAAATTAAAATAAAAAAAATTGGAAAAATGCGACTAAAATTCTTAAGTTTATATTTTTAACTCAAGATATGGATATTTTCTCCAAGTTTATAATATTTTAGATTAAATAATAAATCTAAAAAAAAATAATAAAAATCGATGTTCTGCGTATGATTGAGTGGAGCTTGTTTCTAATGGCGGGAAATCAATAAACTCGATTTATGGATTTACTAACTAATGTCGCAATTTAACTGAAAATCTTGACTCGGTGTGAAGACAAACAACTTGCCAAATAATTTAAACATTTAGTTGATGATATATTGCCATTTTTTTGGAAACTACGCTTTCATCTTTGGGAATCAGACCAAAAATATGCGTTTCACTCGCCACTTTCTACTTGGGAAACTGTGAACGAACTTGAATTTTTCAACGAGTTTGGAAATAGAATTTCAAGAGAGAGAGAGAGAGAGAGAAGAAAAAAAGAGGATTAAATTTGGATAGAATAATGATGTGTAAATGTTTTTAACATTTTATCCAGTATTTTGAACCCCGCGTCGCATAATAAATTTAAATAAAATTCAATTCTACCCTTTTTCTAGATCAACAAGTTTCAATTTCAATGTGGACATTTCCAAAACAAAACAAGCACATTTTACGACTTCGAATTTCGCAATAACTGAAATATTAAACTCAAAAACATTTGAACTTACCTGTGGCCGTTTGTCTATAAACTAAACGTTATGATTTATAATTAAGCTTTATATTGGCGAAAATATCACTGATAAAAATGATTTGTTGATTTAATAATGACAGATGAGTATGACTATGTTTACTTTTAACCAGTTTGTCATTGTTTGATAAATATAAATGTAACGCTTATTTGAGTTTCAGAATTCAAAATTTCAAGTGCAGCTTGAATTTATAATTATTCTCGACAATAAAAAGAGTGATTTAAATTTAATTGGTTTCAATTTCATGCAATTTCTCCACATAAAACCTCAATTGAGCGTTATGATAGTTTGAAGTTAGATTTTCTAACTGCAGATGGCGCGTAATGCTCATCTTTGAAATTTTGAATTCTCATGGAGGATATAAGAACACTTACATCTAATAACATCAGGCGGCAATTCCATGGGTATATTTTCTTTAATTGGATCTTCATTTTTCCTACGTGAAGTACCTGAAATAATTAAGCGGAAATGAAAAGTGATGAATAGATAAACAAATCTCACAACACACACTTGAGATTAAACAAACGAGTACAGTTCAAGAAGTGTGTGTAGTGAACGCATTAAATCAAATTCTATCATTACATATTTAAAAAACTCTAAATTTTCCAAAAATCCATTGTGTTCAGAGTTATAAATTATAATCTCATTGGGAAGTGAGAAGTAGGTTGTGTTTAATGTAAATGAATAGATGACAGCTGCAAATTTTCTTCTAGAAGCACCTGCCTTTCATAAAAAATGTATTACTATTATAAGGGTAGTTTACCACGATTAACGTTGCACAACCAAAATACAAATGAAGATCACCTACAATTTCCGACATTTTTTTATTTTATAGCCCCAACTATATTTAAATTTGCAATAATACAGTTGAACCATTGTTTAGGACCAATAAAAACAGCGAGTGCTTCTATTTAGAGCTTTTTAAGACAGTCGCCTAACATTTACAATTTTATAACCACAAAAAAAATTAAGTGCATCCCTCAAAATAGTTGAGCGAAAACGATAATATTATTTTTTTATGATTTAAAAGCCAAAAACATACGTGATTGTTCTTCAAAATTCACTTTGGGCTGAAATAGCTGTTTGAAGTGTAGTTTGCAATAAAGTACAGTTTCGTGAGAACAATATGAATCGACCCTGAAAACACAAGAACACGATTTTTCTCTCACCCACGCCTCGTTGACCATAATAATGTTATGTCACGGTCGTGGCTTGTGACATGTCAAGTACTCACGTTAACTGCTTGTTGCACTCTTTGCATCGGAAACAAGTTCGATGGAAAACCGATTTCTCCGCTTTAATTCGGTCCATTAGGAACACGGGGCGGCCACAGATACGGCATAAATTACTTTGTTCGTCTCGAGTAAGAACCTTATAATGAAATAAAAACGTATTTTATTAGCCGTGATACTATAACCTTTGAGATGTATAGGATTTTGAAATAAAACCTTTTACTTTTATTATGTAGATGTGCGAAAAGCACTAAAAAGGTTTTTACTATAAATAGATGTAAAAATATTCACTCAATTTTTTTTCCTAACACATTGCAGAAACTCTTACAAGCATCAAGTGACCGGAGATATTAAATCCCATCAAGACAGCAGTTTAAATCTACATTTTTGCAGTTTTTTAAGGTAATATAATGTTTGAAATTTTTATTATATAGGTTTAAAGCTGGTTTCTTTATGTGTAAATTGAGACTTCAGTATCAGTTCTCGTGGGAAATTGAAATACAAAAGTGTTTAGGAAATTAGTTTGACCGGAAAGTGGAAATTACTGATTTCGGTAAAAATTTGTATAATTAGAAAGCAGCTGAGCTGCAAAATGCATTAACAACTGATAAAATCTTTAGAGTAATGGCATTTAAATCAGATGAAATGCTTTTTTTCGGGTACTTCGCGGTTTTTCTATTAACATGGAGTTAGATAGGATTTTTTTTTTTCCATTCCACATTTTGGTTGACTTGGCTATGTATCTTTCCTCTAAATAATTTCTATTTTATAAATCATTTCTTCACACTATGGAAAACTCGACTTAAATTAAAGAATTTTCTTTTTAACGGAAATTCAAATTTCCTCACTAATTCTTCTGGCATAAAAACTTGTTATTGTAATATTAGAAGTTAATCAACTCTCACATCCATAGGCCAAAAGCATGTAGTGTATCAATACAGGTTGATGGTTCCATCTGAGGATATAGTTCTAAGGTTAGCTGTTCCGTTTGACTATGGCTTTAAGCTTTAATTATCTAAACAAAGTTTTGTGTTGTGGAGTGAAATTAATGTATAATTTTCAAAAATTATTTTTAACATGAGATCATCACATTGAAATGCTATGACATCATTGTATACATAATTTCTGCTCATCGCTGATAGGTTGTAAAAATAAAAACTCGTATCAGGATCAAACCAAGTTCCATCTTCTGGGCGAGTATTTTTCTACAACTCCTCCCTACCCTTCCCTGATATAAATCTAAAGTTAGTACACACAGTTAGTTAAAGCGTTCTGCACGTAGTCTAAAAATAACAAGCTGACCATCAGCTTATACTCGAGTCTCTTAATACTAAATTATTAATCCTACAAACTTACACCATCATAAGCATCCAATAAAGCATACAAGGGATAAGTTTCCTGCAATGATTAATAGATTAGTTACTTTCACCAAACTATTCTCTTAGTTAGTTCGTTATAGCTCTTTAAAATGTGCACTTTATAATCAGCGGCGGTTTTATGGGCCGTGTAGGCCTTTGCGCATCCCATTTTTGAGATCCCATTAGTTCACCTAAATTAACGAGGCTATGTCCAAAAATATAGCGGAATTTAACGCATAAGAATTGAGTTAATTAATAGTTAATAACATGGATTATCAATTTTGTGTTTGTATTTTTCAACTTGGTCATGACCCGAAAAGCAGAATGCCGGTCCAGGGTATTAGGTCGCGTGCAAGAAGCGTTCTGCATCCCCAGAAAACCCAGTGCCAAAAAACAGCATCTTAAATCAGAAAAAGATAAACTACTGGGATTTCCAAGTACTGACCAGGCCCAATGATGCGTGTATATACCCATAAATCCGCCAGTGCTTGTTTACACTCTCATTCCTCACCTGGCTAAATGATCTTGTAATTTTTGCCCGATCAATCTTGACACCCGGAGTTTCATTATTTGGTGTTTCATTCGAATTCGATATAAAACTTGTTTTCTATAATAAAAAAAATATATATATATATATATATATATAAATTGAAATATTGTTCGGATTTGAAATGCAGCAACCATAGTAGGAAACTGAGCCCTCAAAGATGTGCTTGGAAGATTCAAGTAACAGAATCTACTCTACACCTTTAAGAAGGAGGAAAAAAAGTAATGAAGTCACTCACCTGAATACCAAGCCAAAAAGGGGGCAATTTGGAGACTTTAAAAAGCTAACCCTATCTATGAAGAGAATCTTACCAAAGATTTAATAGAAACCCCAGTGTTGATATTTTGTCGCTCGCGAACTTTAGTTTCGTCTAATTTGATCAAATCACAATAACTAGCTCGCTAGATGAAATGATTGAAATGAAAAATTATTACTACTTAGTTTTTTTTTTTGCTTAATAAATAAAACAAAATTCATGTGAAATCAATTATTCATTCAGTTTCTTTGTTTCAAAAGATTGATTTTGAAATTCCAATTTTAGATAGTAAATTCTAAAAGATTACCATTCCCAAAATGCTAATAAAAGATGCTAGCGGTCATATATTAATACATTATTATGACTATTATATTTAGTTTTGTCATAGTCGAGTTGAGTTATCTTACCAAAGCTTCAACGGAGACACCCAAGGAGAATTCCGAGGTCCTTGATTGCTCCCTGGTAAGGTCTCCCATACTGCGTGCCCGCTGTAGATGTTAATCAAGCAAGGGTTAAAGTATTACGTTCATCAATCATCATCATTTGTTGTTTTGTTTTTTTAGTTATAGAAATTAAAACAAAATGATTAGTATAAGAAGCAATTAATATGTGTATTAAAATTAAAATTGGTCAATCGTATTAAATATTAAATGAAGGTATTAAATTAACTGATGTATTAATGAGAGTGTACTAAATGTGCAATTAACCTACTTGACTGACTGCTAAATCTTGAAACCTGGATGCAGCTACGTAGCTAGTTTTCTTAATTACGGTAACAAAAAATATTTACTAATTACAAAAATAATAATAAATAATAAATAATAAATAATAAATAATAAATAAAAATTATATTTAGTACAAATAGGATTTGAGTTTTAGGATTGAATTTCAGGATATATAAAATTAACGAGCGCTTGCGCGAGTCTATTAGCTCTTGATTTCCATTAGGGATCAGCCGTTTTGAAATTAAGTATAAGTTTTTACAGCTGATTCCTGTTTCCTTACTCAAATGCTTATTATAAATTCATCTTTATCCATTATCACTTAACCTTATCATTTAACCTTGCTATTACATAACGTAACAAAAGTGCAATTAATTCTACTTCTACAATAGGTAATTTGCATGAACTTACCAAATCTTTTATACTGATTCCAGTTTCTATTTTTTCCTTGCCTTTGTCTGCATCTTCTATTTGCGTGTTTTGGCAATAATTTTCTCTCTGCATGCACCAAATAGACAGTCCAAATCATGCAACAAACACGTGCAATTTGTTACTTATTAGTATATATACCAATGTTCTGATATCCACCCCAGTTATAATCACTTCTTTCTCATTATTCTCATCTTCTTCAACATGATCAAATCCGTTAGTGAAACTGGATTTCTGGTTAGTAAAAAAAAAACATGCATCAAATATTAGTCAACAAATATTATGCCAACTTTAAACTACTGTATTATATTGAATAACAAACAAAAAGCTTACCAGATGATTAACAGACACACCAGTACTAATATTTTCCTTCATTTCATCATCACTAATGTTTTCATTGGAACCCTGAGTTAGCAAAACCAACAAAAACAAATAAACCAAAAAGATGGTTTTTAAGTTTAATGTTATATATTACAAGTAGTCAAGGCAGCACACGCACAACAGTCATCAACTCGAAACACACACACCAGAATCCACCAGATGCTCACCAGGTGTGCAGTTCAATTATACTGACATATTAGTATCAGGTATACAGTAAATTTGAACTTACCGAGTCTAAAAACTGGTCCTGGTCACCATCAAGGATAATTTCAGGTAAATCTTGAGCTTGAAGAGTATCAGGAATGGGTGACTGGGTGAAAATGTGACAAAAAACAAATTAGGTTATATCTCATTTATCAACTTTAAAGATGGTAGTGTAGTGACTTGTTTATAGTTATTTTTCTCCCTTTCGAGCTCTTATTCCTGTACATAGAGCAATCTCAGCCTTACCACTTCACTTTGTTCCTTCTGTACCACTGTAATCTGCTTGTGAATTACATTTTCCTTCTCCTTCTGCCCGAGTGCCACTTTGTTCTGAGTCTGCAAATTGACATTTTCTTTCTCGGCTTCAGGTACTATTCTCATCGTCACTTCAGTCTTGCTCCTTTTCACCTTGATTTCAAGATGAGATGTGGTTGTTTGTGGCTCGAGCTCCTTCTTTTTACCTTTCTTGGAATTTATTTTGTTTTTGTAACCGGTCTGTGGATCAATAACAGTTCAGTGAACTAGAATCTAGAATTGTATTCAGTTATCTCGAACGAAAAATTTATTTTTGCTTTTTAGCTTAACAAAGAGGTTGACGATTGGCCGATTCATCCTATCTTAAAATTAGGACTCTCTTCATTTACATTTTTAAGTATTTGGTTAAGCATATACTGCTATTGTTTCTTTTGCAGTGATCTAGTTCATGCATTGTTGTTATTAGATCCATTACATATAATTAATAAATATCCAGTCAGTATTGCAAGTCAGTAAACAACTAACAAATTAGTATATGTGCTATATAACACAACTGTATACTTTTAAAAAACCAAAACAACGTTATTTCTCAACACCAGGAAATGTGGACATTGACTCGTCTTGTTTGGAATACCAAATTACTTCCCATAGGAATAACATGGAGAAAACTTGAAAACTGGAAATATGTTCACTAAATTAATCATTTCTGCTACCAGGGGAAAATAACATGTCATCCTAATCTGCCTTATAAACCTGATAATACATACTTTATGCCATGAAATATTCGCCTAGAAGCAGAAATTAAAAACAAAAAAAAGAAGAAAATTTAGTATTCTTTTTCATTTGAGTTCATTGTGGTTTGTTTGGTAAGTGCAGCAAATCTCTTGGGACAAAAGATAAACAATGTTACACAATGCCCAGAGTTCCTGAGATGAATAAAACATAATTTCCTCCCCTTGGGATGAAACTATGTTGTTTACCAAAGACTGTACGGTTTATATTAGTGAATTAATCAACTTACATCATGCAAATGGTCATGTTCAGACTCATGCTCATTGTGATTGTCAACATCATCTCTCTGATAAATGGAAGGTAGCAGGATGGGAGATTCATGTTGCTGGACTTCATCATCAATACTGTCACATTCGGCTCCACTGTCTCTTTCTTTACTCAACGATCCACTGGGCATCGCATGACCTTCAGACATTGACCCACCATCTTCAGACGCGGTTGAAGACGTTCTGCCGGCCACTAACGACGCATCTGGGTCGACAGTTCGGCTAAAAAAGTCCACGGGACTCGCGGTGATGGATCCATTAGTTGATGAATCTCTTTCTCCGTATTCTAGAAGTTGTTCGTCCATCAGGTTGGGACTGGACGTGTTCTCGGGGCTGGGGAATTCCTCGGGCAAAGGCGCCAATGGATCAAAAAAATCCATGTCCAGCAAATTGGGCGGATCCCCGTTTTCTTGAACTGGCTTGAGTGGATCAAAGAGATGTGTGGAATGGTTTTCATGACCATTTACGGAAGTAGGGTAGTGGTCAAGGTCGTGGGATTGTGTTGGGGATGCGGAGAGGTCGAAAGTGTCAAAACCAGAATCGGCCAATCCTAATCCATTGAAACTTGCATTTTCTTTGATCACCGATGGGCTACTTACACCATAATCCATCCGCTGATCATAGTTGGCCATCGCAAACAATGTTCTGAAATGGAAAAAATAAAGTTGCGATTTTGAGGTCAAATTTTTTTTTCAACCACAGACAATAAAACATGAATTCCAGTATAGTTGTGAATTGATATTTGGCGCGGTAATGATTGTGTTCATAACTAGACTGGAATTGTAAGATTGAACAGTTTCACTTTTAGAAAAAAAACAACTAAAGATCTATTTCACTATTTTAATAATAAGAAATTTTTTTTTCATATTTATTACAGTCACGTAAAATGAGACTATAATTTAAGAAGTTTAATTTCTCTCGAACCCAATAACCTCGTTTTCGTTGGCTCACTTATATAAAATGAGCAGCTGCTTAATTTTTCAACCTTTTTAACTAATTTCAGGGCAGAATGCCAAGCAAAATAAAAGATAAAAATAGACATAATAATCACGTGAGTGTTTGGGTCATGGATTTGATGTTGTGATATACCTAGCTGTTTCCAATTTAGAAATTAGTTCATGTTGTGGTTTGAATTGAGTTTCGACATCGTGAACGCGATTATGTATCTTTATTTATTATTTATTTATTAAATTATCTCCTAGTTGTGTCATGGTATGGCTGAAAGAAAACCGGAAAGGGGCTTGACAGGCAGGCGGAGTTCACTGGCACTCTCTAGTAGCTGTATAATTCTTCTGATATTCCGTGCACTGCAAAAGTAATCTAAAAGCGTCTTTTTATTTTTAAGACATTCTTCTCTTCCTACATTCTAGCAGCTAGGATAACTCCCACGATTTCATTGGTTGACATTTAACTCCAATTTCAGAGGACCTAATGCCAATTACAGTTAAAAGTGTCATTTGAGAGAATTAAAAGAGGAATGTAATCTAATGGAAAGAAGCGGCTTAGCCGTTAGATGATCCATTTGTGCACGACTGACCAAAGAACCTCACATTTATTTTTTTATTTTATTTTTGAGAGATAAAACTGAAAACATTGTTAAAGAATGTCAACAATTCGAAGAATTTATCTTTTTCTATTCGAGATCTCTCTCGCAGTCGTGACACGGATAAGCCAGCCTCACCCTCAGCAAATGACGTCATTTTATCAATGGTCTGTGGCTCAAGGTTTCCACCATTTTGGAATGTCTACTGTTCCGAGACCACCGAGACGGGATTTCATGGTGTTACATGATGGCAGTTTTAAAAAATAAGCTTAAATGATGAAGGAAATAGAATGAGGAGGGGTGAATGGGAAATTCGAAAAGGTGAAGAGGAGAGAGATATAGCGGTCGACCCACTTTCTGTCTTGTTCCCAAGGTTATGACACAGATGAGATGAGTCTGGTGTTAAAAGGGGATAAATTGTTAATGTTGTAGAATGACAAGTTGAAAAAGTAAAAAACCTTGGAAGTGAAAGGAAAAGTGTGTGAAGCGGAGAGATGATGGCAGCTAATGATACTCAATTGAGTTATTTTGAGAAAAGAAGGCCGTAGTTCATACAATCGCACATGTTGCTAATTTTTTTTTTTTAATTAACGGTTTTCTTAAATTGGATTTTCTATTTTATTCAGAATCTGTGGAATGAAATGGTGGAAGAATGCAAGTTGTCGGATATTTTGGACAAAATGGGAGCAAATAGGGGCCCCAATTTATTTAATGGGGAACAAAACATCGGAAGTCGTTCTGCTTGCTTTGTTTAGTGATTTAGAATTGAGATTTTTTTTTTTTTAAAGGAATAAATAAAGGTACATTTTTGTTTAATCAATCACTAAAGTCGTTTAAATGATGCGTTACAGAGAAAATTATGATGGGAGGTACAAAAAAGATTATTTTGTTTTTATGGTCTTTTTCAAAGATAAAACACTGAAGAGCTCTCGTGTTAATTAGCAATAAGTACACGCTAAATTTTCAAAGTGAAAGATGAAGTGTTGCAGAAAGTTGTATGAAATTTAGGTCTATTTAAAATTTTTTTATTTTTTTTTATTTTTTATTTTTTTATTTTTTATTAAAATTTAAAATCGCGACCTAAATCTCGAAATGATGAAACAATATAAGGTTTTGTGTTCGTTTTAACTAAATTAAACATAAATATTAGTCAAGGAGCCCGTGATGATGTGTGTCAAGAGTTTCAAGTGGTTACCAAAGCTCCAAAATGAAATATTTATGTTTTGTTTTTAAAAAAAAAAAAAAAAAAAAATTAGTAAACAAAACAAAAAAGCAATTTAATACAAAAAATTAAGCATGTGTGCAAAAAGGAATGACCAAACAGGCACAGGATGTGTCCGGCTGACTGCCCATCTGTTTCGTGAACAGAATATCTCAAGAGCAAGTTCTCGGTTCAAGGAGAAATTGGAAAAAGGCCATTGGCACATAAAATTAAATGAAAAATAGACCTCGACTAAACACCGAGATGAAATTCATATGACATGAAACTGGAAAAAAGCAAATTCTCAAATTCTGACAGGAAATAAATGGTATAAGGACTAAGGAGCTTCGAAAATAACTTTTGGCAGTGTCAGAGCACCCTATAAAAATAAACCTGACATTAGGGCCTTCGGCATGATAAAAAGATTTGTTGACAGTTTGATAAGAAATGTATTTTGTGATAACCACGAGAAAAAGGTATTTAAATTAGCAGCAATTATTTATATTTTTTTTCTTTCATTTTTAATGATATAAAACTACTTGGGAAAAGAAAGGTAAGGGATTAACCTGTTATCTTTCCCACAATTCCATTCATTATTGGGCATTTCATGGAAAGGTAGACTACAGCCGGATACTTGCAATTAGGCTTACCACCTGTCGCATCACACAATGCACGAAATTTCACTGTTTTATACCATCTAATCCTTGACGAAATCGTCTCCAAGGACAAAAACTTCGATTTTTACACTTTTAAATCGATAATATTTTAAAGCTGTATAACAAATGCGTTATTTTCTTCTTATCTGTTAATGATTTTTGATAAGAAAATTTCTGAATTGCTATTTACTGTAGTGTATAAAACATAAAACTGGTTTTTATTCTCAAAATAATTATTACTTTCGTCATAATGTTTTAAGCCGAACCAACCTTTGAAGCATGCCAAGTATAAATATTGGAAAACATTACCAGGATATATTGGGTTGGAAATGGTGAAAACAAAGTTAGACTACGTGATAAACAAACCATTTTCACACGGACACACCTGCCCACACACATAGAGAGATAGAGAGATAGAGAGAGAGAGAGAGAGTTTAACCACCCAGACCAGGTAGGATATATTTTTTACACAAACGAGTATCCTTACCAGGGCTTAGATGAGTCGCTTGCAAATTGTTTACAATTGAGCTTAGTGAGGCCGAACAGGTGAAATTCCTTTAAGGAGACAGCAGTCTGAGATCGGTGGCCGCAGAAGGTCGACTGTGACTGGGCTCAGGAGATTGCCTCACACCAAATAAGGAGCAGAGCTAGTCGCGGCTGCCGTACAACGCTCATGGAATCAACCAACTGTTCAAGTGGTTGGGGTGGAAAGGCAGGTAGAGTAAAATACCAACAGACCTAATAAATAAATACGGTTTTTTTTTTTAAATAAAAAATTTAAAATGGTTGGCGAATATAAACATCAGGGGTTTGTTTCTATTAGACGTTTTGTTTGGTTGTAAAAATTTATTTACCTACCATAATTAATTAATTATTTATTTATTTTTAAATTTAAATTCTGTGAATAAATTTTGTTGTTAGAAATAACAAAATTTTTATAGTTTCTTAAAAACAAGTGCACAGACTAAAAGGCCTTCTTGGGTCTGAATCCATCGTTAGAAGTTGATTATTTTAAACCGTTTCTGAGGTATTAGCTAAAGATGTGTTAAAGGGGAGATGTAATGGCACTTGGGGAATGTGTTTACATTTTCTACGTGCGTCCTAATCAGTTATTTTGTTAATGTCGGAGGAATCTAAAGGACTTATGCTCATGGTATGTGGATGCAATGCTGCGATGAGGTTTAGTCGGGGTTCAACGACCTGTATGAGACCGTTGCCAAGGCAACTGCAGCATCTTAAAGGGCATCTCAGTTATATCTTCAATTTAATTTTTATTGAAAGTATTTTTTTTTTATTTTTAAATTTAAATGAATAATTCCTGACCAAAAATTTGATAATAAGCTGCATCACTCGCGCTGAATAATTATATATAGTTCTCGAAGAGTTGGTATCAATTGAATCTCCATCAACAACAATTAAGGCATGACTAATCTGGACATTTTGGCGCCAGCCTCAAAACCTATATTTTTTAAATGGTGGCACTGAGTAATTACTTTCTTTGGTTATAAATTTGTTTCATTCCTGCTCGAGTTTCATCACTTTAGCTTGTTTTTATTTCCTTTTGTGCAGCCCAACAAATCCATTTCAAGGTAGAAAAATGACAGCACATTACAAATTTGTGAGTCATCGTCAAATGTTATGACTAAATACATTTTTAGTGTACAATTTGATATAGAATTTGGTTTAAAAAGAATTTTAAAAGGGCTTTTTTTATAATTTAGTCATGGATAAAATTACTTTTTATCCTGTTTATGTTGTAATGAAAAGCGTAAATAATTCGAAATACTATAACAATTTTTAAAATTATTTTTGAAACAAATGAAGTGAATAAAATCAGTGTTTTTTGTTTTTTAAAATATTTTTTCTCGGTTTTTAGACTTTTGTCTCTATAGTATGAAGTATGAACTGTTATTTTCGCTCACTAGACGTCACTACGCTATGACCATGGCTATGACGATTAAGATTAAAGATGTCCTTCAAACGTGATGGCGATGATGCAGCTTTACTGCATAATTTAAGGGTATTGGTTGGATTTTTATTTATTATTTAGCGACGATTTTTTTAACTTTGATTCTTTTATATAGAAACACCGAGTTGATGAATTGCTCACTTTACACATTCCCGATGACGAAGCAATTCTTCTGAAAAATGGCAGGTAAAATAATACTATACATTTTCTTATTAAATGAATGATGACTTATGACTTATTTCAGATATTCATGTTCGGTTTGCAGTCATAGACCCGTTTTTGATACGATTAGTGTTTTGGCTATTCACCGGAAAGGGAAAAAACATTTATATAGTAACAAATTTAGCATTAATTTTGTGATTTTACATTTTTTTTATTAAATTTTATTTATTTTAGGTTTGACAAAACGATTACAAATTGAAAATGATAGGAGATTACAATTACATTCCGAACCAATAACACAACCTGTAATTATAAGTTGTTTTTTTTAAAAATAATACTGTACTGTATTTAATTTTATTTGTTGTTGTTATTTTTAGGTAAGTTCTGTTTACAAGTCATATACAAAAGCACTTAAAAAAGCCAAACCATCTCCATACAGTAGAAAACAAACTGTTGTCTTGAAAGAAAAAGCAGTTGCAGTTGCGGCTGCTGATACACAGCCAGGAATTCCAACAAAATCAATCATTAATCGATATGTATCATCGATACAAAAGAAGAGTGATTTTACATCTTTTGTGGAGAAATCTCGGAACAGAATGACGGTGCCATCAACTTTATCTTCCAGTGAAAGTAATTGCCAGACAAAATTAATAATTTTTAGCAAAAGAGAAAAGAAATGCCTATCAAATAGTGAAGAGACTTCAGTAATTGAATCTCGGCGGTTAAGTCTTACTGCAAGAGAGTAAGCATTACAATTCTTCTTAATTAATTACAATAAAATTAATTTTTTTTATTTTACCATATAGAAAAGGATGGATTAAGAACGATGATGGTACTTGGATGAAAGAAGACGGTGTAGAATTTGACAGTGATGATGACTCGCCAAATTCATAAAATGAAATCCAACTTTTGACGTAAACGATGGGCAAAGACATGTTAGTGACTATAGGGCTCTCACAACGGAATCTTCAATTGGTGCGAGTGAATTTGAAAGGCTTCTGTCAAGGGATGTATTCATTTCTAAGAAATTGAACAACGAATAAACTAAAGAGAGTAGAAATTCTACACACATACAGTACATTTATTTTTATTTATATCCTAAACTCTTAATACATTTTTGGTTATGAACTTAACATCCATCTCTGATTAGTTGTAATCAATATAAATCTAGAACACGCATCTTGATCTAAGTTTTATTTGTTTTCAAAGCTGTGACTTAGTTTTTCGTTGATTTGTTTTCTGTTTTTCTAGCGATTTTCTTTGTGTAGGTTTTTAGGCTAGTCGAATGGCAAACCATCCTTCGGTTAATACGATAAACAAATTTCTTCGAGGTAGAGTTCCGGGTCGTTTCGACTGTATTCCAGTTAAGGGGCTGCACTGTAACTTCAAATGCAAGGATACATATAAAATTTTAAAATTTTAAAATGTTTTGCATTATTCTTTGTCGATCGTTTTCTTTTTGGTGTTGCTTATCCTGTTCGGGTTCTACTTTCGGTTCTTGAAATGTATTTGCATAATTTTCTTCAAAATTTAAATATATTTTTCCGGGTTTTTTTTGGCAAAGCTGGTATCGTATTGGTATTTGTTGCAATGAATGTCTAATCTAAATATCAATTTGCTATTTTAAATTAGTTACAGCAGATGGCAGATCAGTTTTTCAAAATCAGTTATAAGTTTAGATTGAAATCAAGTTTCATTTCAAGATGTTGATGCAATCAACATGCTTTCCTTATGCTTTTCTACAGGTATATTGTGTGTGAATGGGTGATGACGTGATGTATTAAAATATGTTTGTTATTTAACTTATTTTTAAATTATTTTTATAGGGAAGGCAAACTGCAGGAGTTAAAACGACAGTGGCTGAAGCGGGAGAAAGTTGACGTCGACGATGAATGCGATGTTGAAGATGAAACAGTGCGGTTTATCGAACTAACTCCGAACAATCTATCCAAGTTGCCAGAAAAAGGGAACCTGAAGAACGTGCCCAGGCCGACCTCTGAGAAGGAGAAGTGGAGCGACGAGCTGTCGCAGTTCGACAATCAAGAAGTGATGTCGCAGTCGGAGGCCGGAGCCGAGCAGGGCGCCACCGACACGCTGTGTCAATTAAAAGGTGTAATTTAATCATTTTTATTTCCAAAAAAAGTAGATAATTATTATTTTATCTAATGTTTGTATTGTAGTGTTCTTCGGATGTAGCATGTGGTAATAAGAGTTGAGATCACGATGTCATCACTGTCTCTGTTAGCTGGTGTGATCTGTGGACTTTATTTTCATCGTCAAATTGCTCAAAATCTGTAGCTTTATGTCAAGACACCTCGACACTAAGGTATAAGTTGTTTATATTTGCAGCTGGCCCAAACATGAAAGAAGGAAGCGGAAGTAGTAAAAACAATTGATTTGATGTGCGAATTTATTATTTACTGTTTTAGTTTATCATTTACTGTTTTAGTTTATCATTTACTGTTTTAGTTTATCATTTACTGTTTTAGTTTATCATTTACTGTTTTAGTTTATCATTTACTGTTTTAGTTTATCATTTACTGTTTTAGTTTATCATTTACTGTTTTAGTTTATCATTTACTGTTTTAGTTTATCATTTACTGTTTTAGTTTATCATTTACTGTTTTAGTTTATCATTTACTGTTTTAGTTTATCATTTACTGTTTTAGTTTATCATTTACTGTTTTAGTTTTTTAACTGAACTTAGAAGTTTTTCTAATAGTTGTCGCTATCATCACGGGTGACGTAAGATCCTCGCTATAGAAGGTAATTATTGATGCAAAATGCAAATAATAAATTAAGTGCACTAACAAATGTAATAAATAATATTTTGACAATTTATTTCTAAAAATGTTTATAAAGAATAAATTGTCTTTCGCGAAATATTATTGTTATTCTTTTCTTTGCCAGGTAATGCAAATGTATTGAAATTTTGATTGCTACTTTTAGGAGTTCTCACTAGGTACCGGTATTGTCGTCGCTCTTGGTCGTTTCATTCGCTGCTCGATATGACGATATGCAAATCGATTTCCACGGTATTTAAGCTTTGGTCATTTTTCTTCGTTTTCAGTCGGCATCGATATTTCAGGGAAACTAGTGTTCGATGCTCATCGCGTAAGTGCAAATTTTCGTAGTTTTTTTCCTATTTAATTTAATGCTTTAGTACTACTGTTTCTGTTCTTGTGTTTCTAGTCATTTTACATTACATTTATTTACTTCATTGACTTGTATCGCGCTACGACTATTGACATTTCGCGAAGTTTTTATCGTTTAGTTTCAGCAACTTTAGTTTATTTTAGTTTTCACCATTGCGAAGTTTACTTGTGCATTAACATTTTATCGCTACCTACTCCATTATCGTTTAGTTTAGTTTATTTTAGTTTCGCAATTGCGAAGTTTACTCGTATATTAACTTTTTAATTTTTTTCGTTTCACACTCGCGCAGTTTTTACTTCGTACCGCATGTATTTTAATTCTTTTCGTTACTATACACACTCGCGAAGTTCAAATTTCATGTCTATTAGTGCATTAAGTTTCTTCTTTCTTTCATGTCGTGTACGTTATTTTCCGTTTGTGAAATTTGTTATTTAATATGGGTTCCCAATTTCAAATTCCAGTTTACTTTTTCCATGTACTAGCCTAACGCCTGCGGCGGGCTGACCTCACCTTACTATGTAAAGTGAACTGGTAATTTCAATTAAGGACCCATACCGATATTTTTGTATTTTTAGATTTTTGACGACTGGGCGAGTTCACTACGGGAGTTTTTTCATATTAATTTCGGATTTTGCGTATTTCCAATAAAACATTTCTTGCTGTACTTTGCGTTTTATTATGAAATATTAAACAGTTTTTATATATTTTTTTAAGTTTTATTTAGAAAAAAAATAAAATATACAAGTGAAGAATTTCTTTTTATTTAAAAAAAAAAATAGGGATACACGATTAAAAAATAGAACTGTACATCGCTCCACAAAATTTTTTTTCTAAGTCATTCCTCATTCTCCTGACTTAGCCAATTTTAAAAAAAAATTTGGCAGCATAACGGCTTTACAATCAAATTTTAGAACACTGAAAAAAAGGTCATGTATTAATCAAAATTATAAAAAAAAAAACCTGTGTCCGAGCTAGGACCCAATTATTGGATCCTAGCTTTAAGTCCTGGCCCGCGGCGAAGTCCTGTCTGTATGGCTCGGTAAAGTCTATTTCTGATGCGAGTGGCGAAGTCCTACCAAAATAAAATTCAAAAAATGAAATTAATGAAATAAAATTATAAAAATGAAGACAGGAATTTAGTGTAAAGCGAACAAAAAATTTAAATTAATCCAAAGCAGAAGTCCCGAAATTAAAATTTAAAAATGGCTAAGTTTGTATATAATAATTCTAAAATTTAAAAATGGCTAAGTTTGCATATAATAATTCTAAAATTTAAAAATGGCTAAGTTTGTATATAATAATTCTAAAATGGCTAAGTTTGTATATAATGATTTAAAAATGGCTAAGTTTGTATATAATGATTTAAAAATGGCTAAGTTTGTATATAATAATTTAAAAATGGCTAAGTTTGTATATAATAATTCTAAAATTTAAAATGGCTAAGTTTGTATATAATAATTCTAAAATTTAAAAATGGCTAAGTTTGTATATAATAAATCTAAAATTTAAAAATGGCTAAGTTTGTATATAATAAATCTAAAATTTAAAAATGGCTAAGTTTGTATATAAAAATGGCTAAGTTTGTATATAAAAATGGCTAAAGTTTGTATATAAAAATGGCTAAAGTTTGTATATAAAAATGGCTAAGTTTGTATATAAAAATGGCTAAGTTTGTATATAAAAATGGCTAAGTTTGTATATAAAAATGGCTAAGTTTGTATATAAAAATGGCTAAGTCTGTATAATAAAAAATGGCTTAAGTTTGTATATAAAAATGGCTAAGTTTGTATATAAAAATGGCTAAGTTTGTATATAAAAATGGCTAAGTTTGTATATAAAAATGGCTAAGTTTGTATATAAAAATGGCTAAGTTTGTATATAAAAATGGCTAAGTTTGTATATAATAATTCTAAAATTTAAAAATGGCTAAGTTTGTATATAATAATTCTAAAATTTAAAAATGGCTAAGTTTGTATATAATAAATCTAAAATTTAAAAATGGCTAAGTTTGTATATAATAAATCTAAAATTTAAAAATGGCTAAGTTTGTATATAAAAATGGCTAAGTTTGTATATAAAAATGGCTAAGTTTGTATATAAAAATGGCTAAGTTTGTATATAAAAATGGCTAAGTTTGTATATAAAAATGGCTAAGTTTGTATATAAAAATGACTAAGTTTGTATATAAAAATGGCTAAGTTTGTATATAAAAATGGCTAAGTTTGAATATAATAATTCTAAAATTTAAAAATGACATAAATGTATAGAGAAAACAAGCTAACAAAACGTAAATAAGTATTGACTAAAGAATATAACAATTAGAGTGAAGATGGTGGAAAAACACACTAAACCTTATAACCTAATGAAGAACAAAGTAAAATAAACTTGCATATACTTACCTTGAAAAAGCACAATCAAATCGCAAGAAGAATAAAGAAAAATACAAAATTAAATACACAAAATTACACACAAATTCAATTGCTGTAAAATACTCGACGTGTAACTTGATTAATGGCCTAAAGAAACTATCGAATATCAATCGACTAAGATTAAATTGCAATAAAAATCTTAAATCTTAAAAAAGTATTAAAAGCACAAATTGCATCTAAACCTGCAGCGGAAATAATGAACTAATAAAAATACAGCATTCAAATAAAGCAAGCCGATTTCATTTACATGTTGGCAGTGCTGCCACCACTCCGAATGAATGCGCGATAGCAAAAATTGCAGCATTTTTGTCACTTGGCTTCACCTCGCAACTCGAACTCCACTGGATTTCAGTTCAGCTCATAAGTTCGTCGCACCCATGGTCGCACCAAACACCTGAAAATACAAGTTAATGTGTTAGGTAAGTATTAATTCGTTATTACGGTATTTCATGTTCTTTTCTTTTGTAAATTTAATTTTTTTTGTTGTAGGACTACTACTTGAACCTTCAGGAAAATTGCGAGCAAAGCGGACGTTTGAATTTTTTAATATTTGAAATAAAAATTATTGTATCAATTGCTTTTGAAATAAAAAAAAATTTATTTTATGAAGATAATTTATATAAAAAAATAAAATTAATTTATTGAAGCAAGTAAACAAAAAATATGAAAATCTAAAAACGCATCAACTAAAAAAAAAACAAAAAAAACAACCAAGAAAACAATCCCTCGGAAGACAAGCTGAAAAGGTCAGCTTCACGGTATAACGAATCCCAAAATACTCAGTTAAGATTCACCAGCCTTTATATAAAAGTAACGGTGGGGCCCAGATGTGCGCGGGTCTGGGCCCTGGATAAATTATACCTCAATAACGGGTCCTCTTCAGAGTTCATGTTGTCTTCCTTCTTTATGAACTAAATAATAAATAAATAAATAAAATAGATAAAATAGATAAAATAGATAAAATAGATAAGTGAAGTACAAATTCTTGAAACAGAATACAAACTGAGTACGACAAAATATTCAAAAAATATTTAATAATGATAACCGTAAAAAAAAAACAAAAAAAAACAACTTGAATGAATTTAAAGCTGTAAAACTTTTGTATAAAATGAAGGCGCTAATTGATTTGAATAATATAAAGACGCTAATTGATTTGAATAATATAAAGGCGCTAATTAATTTGAATAAAATTAAAGCGATAAATGATTTGATAAACGGCCAAATAATGAAAAGTAAAAATGGCGAAATATTCCAATATTGAAAGTAATGACGAAATATTCCATTAAAATGAGAGTAAACTCAAAAATATTTTAAAACAAATAAAACAAAATGAGACTTAAGATGTAACGAGCCGAATTTGGTGAAAAAATAACATTAAATTATTAACTAAAATAATAATACAGTAAAAGAAACTTACGAATTAATAACGCTGCTACTGCTTTCTCCGTGCTCTCGCCTATGCGAAACGTGTCGCAAAATCTTGTTCGCAAAAATTTTGTTGCATATTCGCTACAGAAACTTGAAAATTCCGAAGAAAGCTATGAATATGTAATTAGTTACAAGTTATTCAAAAGTGCATTTCTGGTTTTGAAATATCTGCCACCTGGTGTCAACGGCAGCAACTAAAATCTAACAACATCAATTTTAAAAAATATCCGGAAATTAAAATGTCGGAAAAACAGTTCCTAGCGACAGAATCAATTGACTCTGCTAGAGACAATTCAGAAACGATAAATGTGGATTCCCACAATCCAAAGCGATCCCGTCCTAAATATGTTTTCTGAATAGTGGTGCCATCTGTTGCCCCACGCGCAAACATCAGGCCGGGATACGACCACATCCGATTTTTTCACCTTTACCTGTGAATCAGGGTTTGCGGCAATTGAAATTGTAGCGCAGTCCATTTCCAAATGAACTGCGCTACAATTTCAATTCGAATTCAACGATTTCAATAGTACATTTAACCATGGCTAAAAGAAAAAAAAATTTTCATTAAAAAAAAGCTCTTTTTTATTGTTACAAAAATATAAACATTCCTAATAAACAAACAATAATAACTTCAGGCAGTATAATAATAATTAATTGTTTTTCTTAATCATCCTGTTCCGGACTGGAACCAGAAGAAATGTTAATTACTTCAAACGGAGCAACATTTGGCGTTGTGGCTGTTGGCGGGGATAACTTTGTACATAATGCGGTGAAATTTGTTGTTGGTTTTAAATTAAGCGGTCCCACAATTCTTTTCGCAGGTTCTTGAGTCGATATCCTTATCGATCTCAAAGATGATGGTTTAGGTGGCGTTGTATCCGTTTCACTCGACGCCGAAACAGATAAATCTGTAGGGAAATTTGTCAAACTAGAAGACGTTATGTCTAATGGTTCATTTTTAACTGAAAGATCCAACGTTGCTTTACTAGAACCGATCGTAGGAATGATAGCCGAAGTTCGCGATCCCCACGACTGAGTTGGAAAAGCGATTTTTCCCGTCCCCGTCCCCCTTCCTCTAGGTTTAAATGATGTCGGCATAGTCTGTGATTGGCTTATTTGCTTTAAAAACTCCATCTGATAACCGGACAACGCTTTCGTCGTTTTTGCATGTTCAACAGGATCCAATGACGTGATTTTAGATTGCACATCTGCCGTCAACCGGCTGGGATCAAACGATGGAGCGAATTTAGCACTCGATGTCGATGGAGGAGGATTTCTAGTTATGTTGCTACTTGTTGTAGTGGTAGCCGGTCTGGCTGGATTAGACGTGGATAAGTTCAGAGGTCCGCGCGGTGATTTTGTATTGGTTGGTAATCTACTCATCAATCCTTCGGGTGAGGGCGAGTTTGCTCCTACGGGAGTAATTGTCATAGAGCCAATAACAACACCTTCGACGGGGATGGCGTTAGAACCCCAAACGCCTTTTTTGGTTGAATCGTAACCCGCTTGTGTATCGGAACTTCGAGAAGAGTTTCCGAGTGTTTTCGATGCATTTTCTGCAGTTGTTGGTGCGGTTTTAGTCGCTATCGAACTCGGTTTGTCTCTATTGGACGTTTCAAGCTGTGATTTATGGATGTAATCGATTCTCGTCGTTTCAGCATGTGGTTTGTGATGAATGTAATCGATTCTTGTCGTTTCCGAATGAGGTGTCAATTTCGTGAATTCTTGAATTGATTTCGTTTTCTTTTCCATTTCTAATCCTGCACTTAAGAGAAGAGATTGAGTGGTTCGTAGTAAATCCATTTGGGACATTGATGGTATTTTCATAGCTCGAGTTAAGCTTGATTGTTGCTGGCAAAATTTTAAAGCTTGTTCCAGTACATTGGGTGTTTCAGGAATCTTTTTCAAAAATAAATAAAAATATTGATATATCAATATGACAAATATTCAAATTTCGATTTACCTCCCGGCATTTTAAGTAAATGCGAAAAACATCTTCAAATAATTTATTCACTTCGTTGCATTTTTCAGAAATTTTAGTCAAAATGTGCCAGATTTTGGAAACTAACACGATATGTTTAATTATTTTGTCTTCGTTTTCGCGAAATTTAGGCGACAAGCACAGTCGATTCATCTCATCCAAAAGTGCATCGATAGTTAAACCTTGAATCATGTTTGCAACGATTAATCGATCGTTGTCACGCAAAAATTTCCTAGAAATAATACATTTGTATAGAAAATGTAATCGCCAAATACAGGTATGTAACATTTATACGTACTTTCCTGCTTCTGGGGTTCGATAGAGCTGTGTTAGTAAATTGGCAAGAACGAAAAAATCTTTCAACTGCAACAAAACTTCACCTAGAAGTTTAACAGAACGATACATGTGGGAACAAAAACTGCCCGGTCGATCGATTTCGTCATTTGGAATTCGCCAAATGCCCTAAAAATAAAGCATCATTATAAAACCACGTCTCTTTTGCTTACTAATATTATTAGTGTACGGTATTACATTGAACAAATTTGAATTTTTTCTTTCATTAAACAGCCCTTGACTCGGCATGTAACTTAATTGCTGCCACGGAATGCTTCGACCTAAAAGAAAATCTCGGCTCCATTGTAATTGCTATGGAAGAAGTAATATCAGATAAGCTATTTTTGATTAAAAATCATCCAATGAATTAACCTTATTGAATTTCGATCTGCTGTGAAAATACGCGAGCCTATACAAAGATTTATAATGTTGTGGAAACCGCTGCAAACATTGTCTTAAAGCGTCCTGACACATTTTAAGCAAAACAGTTTGGTCAGGTATTTCCTCATTTTTAATTTCATTTTGATTTTCCATCACTATATCTGTAGTTTTCTTCTCTTGCCGACCTAAATAAAACAATAAATCTCACTAAACAGTTTTATTTCCTTATAAATCAAATTTACCACTAGAATCATCCAATTTATCTTGTTTATTAGAACTATTAGAACTTGTGTTTGATTCTTTCGCCGCTAATATTTCAACTTCGCTGTCTTGAGTCATCGATTCTGCTAAAATGGCTTGCTTATTCGTATCAACGCCTATAAAAAAATGAATATTAATTAATGTTTAATCTGATTTAATTTTAATTAAATAAAAACTTACTTTTGCCTATAAGATTTAATTTTTTGATTTTTGAATCTCCCAACACAATAATATGCGGCTGCGGTTGCTTTTCCTCTGGATATTTTTCCGATACAACCGACACAATATTAGTCACTACATCTTTAACCGTTGCTGAATCCTAAAAACAAATCATTAAAAATAATTAAAAACAAACAAATGTTGAAAATGTAAGTTACCAATGATTCAGAAGATGAATCGATTGAATTTTTCCTAGCTTCCATTTCAAAGTCATCAGTTGTGGACGAATCCTTCCTCTTCCTTCTGAAGTAATCATGCTCAAATTTGAGGCGACCCAATTTCGATTTGGGTTTGGAGGAGTGCTCACCAGGGTGTAGAAGTGACATGGGCGAAAGATCCTCAATTTCAGAGGAGCTCAAAGAAGCTGAATACCTACTGCAATATACACAGTGGCAAAAAATGTTCACTCATACTTTCATTTTATTAGTAAAGCTAATAATAAAATAAACTGAGTAAAGCAGGGTGCACAGCATTTAAAATTAAACCATACAAATTAACAATAACTATCTCAGCCCACTTTAGCTTCCACCACCTTGGTTTTGCATCCATATACACAACCAATCACGAATAAACAACACACACACACTTATTCAACAAAACTCAGTTTCACAAATTAACTGCAAGGCATTAACAAGTGCATATTAGTTTTATCATTCTCAGAATCTTTTCAATACCTCTTCTCTTGGAAAGACGCGAACGGACTGGCCACAGCTGCCTTCAAAAACCCGTAAACCGTACGGCAAAATTCTACATCGATTTTCTCTTCCTCGTGGATGTGTAAATATTTTAAAGTAGCGGCGTGAGTTCGGTAGAAAACCTTAAAAAAATTAAATATTTTAATTTATTTTGTTAAAATTCGAAAATTTAATGTTTTCTCACTTCCAAAGCTTCCATGGATAAGTCTGGTGGATTATGGTACTGTATTTTTCTTGGGTACCGAGCACCTTTCTCGTGCAAGAGCGCAGCGGCCAATGAATAGTGTTTCAAACAAATTTCCAAACTCTTTCCCTGTTTTTCTGCAATTTTCCCCAGCATGTAATTATGAAGCCATTCCTCTTCATCTAATGTGTCAGAATCGCATTCGTTAGCTGATCTAAAGCATTCTTCAGCAGTTGCTAATAAATCTTTCTTTTTTTAGTTAGTGTTTCTATCGTTTCGGCAGACAGTTTGAGATGTTCCTTCTATGAATAAAAAAAAACAATAAATATCCAAGTAAAAAATATTAAATTTTTCTTAATAGTCACTTGTTTAAGCTGTCTCGAAACGTGCGAGTGGAGCATGTAAGAAACCGATCCGTATTCAATCCACAACGTAGTGTTGTGTCGATTAATTGTAACCGCACCTCGAAAACAACGTAAAGCGCAGGTAGCTTTTCGATACAAATAACCGTCACTCTAAAAAGAAATATTATTTAAAAGTAAAAGCCATTTATTAGTCTTATTTACCTTTTTTTTGATTTTTCCTCTCCCACGGAACCAACCGAGTGAATCAGTTGTTCCAACTGACTACTTCGTGCAAGAGCCATACCGGCCCACGAATCCATCCTCTGCGGATTGAAACTGATATCTGTTACATAATAGCGAATTGCTTTACTGAATTCTTTAGTTTTGAAATAATAATCAGCCAAAAGGTAATACAGCTCGTCAACCAACGGTCTGAAACAACAACAACAACAAAAAAATTATAAATTGTGTTAATAACAAACAAAACCAAAAATACATTCTCTTGGGTTGATCCTTTGGAAGTCTCGGAAATTCATCTGAAGTAGCATCAATATACGCATTCACGTTTGGAAGAATGCTTCCTAAATAAATGCAAGGCTATTAGATGCGTTTTTTATTTTTATTTTAAAAAACAACCATCGTTTTCCTGAGACTTAATTAGACTCTTAATTCTTCTGAGCAAATTTTCAAATTCAGCTGAAACAGTATTCGCCTTGTGACTATCAAATTCCGGTAACGGTTTAGGTTTGAAGTAATTAAAGATTGGTATGGATCTTTCGATAGTTAAAGATATCTGAAAAATATACAATCTTAATACTTTAAACATATTAATTTGATCTTTTTACTATACCGATGCAGCATTATGTTCGTGCAAATGTTTTGCTTTGCTCTTTTTCTGAGGATAACCATAGAGGCAGTAATAACACTGTTCTAAACTGACTTCTAAATCTTCTTTGTACGGATGCGGACTGTCTGTGGTGCATTCTTCAAGTACTTTAACGAGCATTTCAGAGTATTGAAGTAATAAAGAACCATCTGAATTGCAACACCACGAACGTCTGCAATAAATATCAACATAAAACATTGTGTTACATAAAAATCAACTAAATTCACCGTCCGAGAAAATCGTGCGCATTGTAAAGTAACATAAGAGAAGCTGGCACTCCGGGAAGATAGGCATCTTTACTTTCCTTTTTTCTTCCCTATATAATAAAGTTTTAAAATGAACAATTTGCAATTTCCATTAAATTATTTACATTTCAATAATTTTATGCAGCAAAATCCACGGATAAACACTATCAAAAGTCGTGTTGCTGTCTGGAAATTCCATTTGAATAGAAATAATTTGAATGAGATTGTGTGAAAAGCGCACTAAACATTCCTGCTCCAATTTTTCCAAACAGGATATATCTTTACTAATGCATCTGCAAAAAAATATATCAAAATAAGTGTTTATTTTGTTGTGTAACGTAAATAATTTTACTTTTCTAATCCAATCAGCAATTTTGATATCGTCACAATCCAATTACTCTTCTGTTGCTTTTCAGTTAACGTCAAATACTGTTGAAGAGATTCGTTAAAAGCTAATTCGCTCCAACGTAAACATTCTTGCACGTTTTCTAAATGCCAAAGCGATTCCTGTAGCAATTCAAGCTGTATGCGGCGTTCGGGGATGTTTTTGTTTGAAATCTACCAAGAAAATATATGCAGTATCACCAAAATTTGACAATTATATTTTGTTTACTTTTTTAGACTGTGCTTGATTAAAAGTCGCTGTCAACAACTCCACGACTTGTTGATATTCCTTGGCTTCAAATAAGCAGTTAACCTCCTCCAATGATTGACAACGTTGCAAAGTATCTAACTGAGTTTGAATTTGATCTGTAAATTATTATTTTTTTACTACTTGATATTTAACCAAAATATTGGTACACACCTAAGGTAACGACGTTTTCTACTTGGCAATTTGGAATTATGACTTTAAAATCTTTTTCGGGACATTTAATTTCACGGTTTTGAATACAAGACGCTATCCTATCAAAAGAATCGATAGCAAATTCCATTTGCCCTTGCATAGACAAAAATCTTGCTCTTAGCCACATAACTAATAAAAATCAACAAAAAAAATTACACATTACATATAACACTTACAAATTTAAGTTAAAAGGATGTCTATTTTACACCGTACCCCTCATGAAATAGTCAAACCAATCGTTTTCCAAAATATCTTTTCGAACGGTCAACTGGACTAGAAATTCCAAATCTTCTCGAAAATATTTTCCAGGAAAATCAGGAATAAGCTTAGCAACGAGAGGATTACTGAAAAATATAATTTAAAATTAATTAAAATATCATTATAATTACATTAATTACTTACTTCCAACACAGAGGTGAATGAGCAGTTGATTTTAAGCGAGCAATGTGCCAACTATCCAGTTTTAATTCGCTGAATGCCAGTGTAAACTATTCACAAAAACATTTCATTAATTAAAATAATAATAAAAAAATTAATTACCATTGCGTCTAGTTTAATAGTTTCGTTTTTTAGTTCTTGACTGAATAAAATTAAAAGAAACGTTTAAAAAAATTCTATTATGGAATTAAGTTTGAAATTTTACCAAATAACATTTGGTTTAGAAAGATGGCGTCTAATTCTGCTGTAAATTGTTATAAATTCATCAACTAGACCCGCTTGCCTATTAAAAAATAATAATCACTAAAATAATATAACAAGAGACATTCAATAACTACGTACCAAGTCAATCGATGTTTTCCTCCCAAAGCTACTAAGTAATTATACATAAGATCCAACACAGTAGAGCCGTCATTGCTTTGTAAAAAGTTTTTTACATCCTCATCTTCATTTGTACTTAATAAATTGCCGGCTACTACGTGTTTATTTTCTTTCCCTTCAGTTAATTTATCCACATTTAATGATAGAGGAATTAAATTCTTTGGTTCTCCTGTATTTTCTTTACTACAACCAAACAAACAAAAATACTTATTATTTAAAACATAAAATATCTTTATAAAACCATTTTTTTTTACTTTAAACTTTTTGGTAGAAATTTTTGCAATATTTGGCAGTAATTCACATCCTGTTTCTTTGAAACTCCAGTATTTCTCACCTTAAAATGTACAGAATCTTAGAACAATATTAAAAATAAATAAAAATGCTCACTTTACATACCCTCGCAGAACGTCTTTTACTTAACGGATCTCCAAATTCCATCAAAATTCGCTTTCTCTTTGGCATCCGTCTGGATATATCATTCAAAATTGTGTCCCCATACGGTGTAGCATTTTGCTCTACTGGGACTTGAATTAACACTTCATCAACCTCCATTGCACTTGGTGTAACATCTGAATAACACAAATTTATTTATGACTACAAACATTCAGAAACGTTCACAACATTTCAAACCTGAAGGAGTCGACATATCCACAATAGGTACATTTACGGTAGACGAATCACTCGAAATAATTCCTTGATCTTTTATTGCCAATGCTGGTCCAGATTCAATGCCAATATTTTCCGGAGGTTCTTGTGGTTCCGTTATACATTTACTCGTGTTGACGGTGCAACCAAATGTCTAAAGCCAATAACAAAAAACATTAAAATGAATAAATTAGTAAATAATTACTTACCAGTTTAGGTGCAGCGTCCCATACATGATCGTAAAGAGCAACCAAACAATGTCCCAAGCACTTCCAACTGAATAGTGAATGTGTAATATTAAAGTTAATGATTTTAAATAACTGTTAATTTGTAATTTACGTGAACGATGTCAATGGTTTAGTAAATGTTAACGGCGGTATCTCAGGTACAGTACTCAGTTCTCTTTTAACTCTTCTCATCTCCAGTGATTCGTCAATATACTGAAAAATATTAGAAAATAATTGAAGATAAAATACTGCCGTGTAAGATACAGTAATACTACTTTAGCTGCCTCTTCCTTTTCGTAGCTTATTTTATAAATTGCTTCATCACTAAATATATACCTTATTTTAATATAAATGTCAGCTTAACGATAACTTTTATAGGTACCATTTTTTAAATAAATCTCCGGAATCTCTGCGTAACGATGGCTGTTCGTGAAAAATTTGATCTCTGATTGCTAAACCCTTCGTGTAATAAGGCTCTTTTTCAAATGCTTGAGCAATAAAATATAAACAAGCTACAAAATAAAATGTTTATAAATTACATTGTAAAACATTGTAAAATAGCTTAACAAACACATACTTGCATAATCATTTAACGCATACAACAATGTGATTAAGTTGTCTAAGCATGGCCAATGATTAGAATTTAATTTTAAACCCTGAAAATAAATACATATTAAAAAATTTCCAAAATTTGAAAGTAGGAAAAGAAACCTCTTGGAAGGCTAATCTTGATAAAGGATAATTATGAATTTTCAA
This sequence comes from Strigamia maritima, assembly GCA_000239455.1. Classification (NCBI taxonomy): domain Eukaryota; kingdom Metazoa; phylum Arthropoda; class Chilopoda; order Geophilomorpha; family Linotaeniidae; genus Strigamia; species Strigamia maritima. Next base: position 1,179,990 of record JH432010.1, on the reverse strand, counting down.
TGCGGTAGTTCCTATTTTGTACCAAACGACTACATCGGATCCATCCAATGAAACTGCATTTAAGAACGATTCCATGGCTTTATCATTATCTTGCCGTTGAATTGCAATACTGGCAAGATTCTTGTAAGTTGAATATTTGAGCTGCAAGTTAGGACGAAGGATGCCAGTGTTTTCATCGGACTGAATTGCCTCAGCAACAAATTTAGTTTCTAGTAACTGCTGATATAGTTCTTCTGCCTTTTCGTGATCGTTTTCTTTTTGCAACTGCAAAGCCTGGTTATATAAAGAAAACGCTTCGTCTTCCTGCAAAAAAATTTAAAAAATTATATTACCGTAGTTCACAATACTGTATTATTATTTTTATTTTACTTATTTACCTGTGCCTCACGAGTTACTAATTCTGGTTGTGATGAATAGTCGGAATCCTTCGAATCACTTTCATTCAATGCTGACATACGAATCTACAGTAAAAATAATTTTATTTATTTATTTATTACGGCTCTAATTACTGTTAGAAAAACTATGAAAATGCGATACTGCTGCTCTTACTCGTATGTATCGCAAATCAGTAATAATATATTTACAATTCAATCAAACATTAAGAATCTTAAAAAGCAACTGAACCCACTATTCTTACCATTTTGAAATTTTTTTTGTTGTGATTCTCAAGGAGTTTGTAATGCAATCACCACAATAAACAACTTAGACGCGCCATGATTGTGTATCACTGCCCTCTTACGGCTGATTGCCGACTATGACACCAGTACGGTACCCTAGAAGAGCACTAACGTTACACTATTTTCATTTTGTTAAAAAAATTGCGAAATTTTTTTTAAAATTCGTTTAGAATAAATTTATTTGTATATTTCACTAGATAGCAAATACTTTGATGAATAAATTTATTCATGTCAGATTCAGATGAATTGTAATATACAAGTACAACCTATCAACTATACAAGTAACATTAGAAATCTTTTGTTATATATCATTCCAGATCATATGATTACAAAAACTGTACAATAAAAAAATCAACACAACTGATGTGTGAAATACTTATACTGATATTGAATAATACTTTTGAAAATGGCACAGTGCTGTAAACCATTGTAAAAAAAAGAATCATACTGTAGATGAAGCAAATACGCTCGATACAACTGCTAATTTTCCAACATGACTTGACACCTAACAAAAAAAGATAAATAAAAACCAAATTTAAAGAATAATATATCTTACATCTTGAAAGTGAACTTCTGTGATTGATATGAGGAAAATTAAACATATAAAACCAACAAATTGAATAAACGCTAAAAATTACCTAAAAAAAAAAAAAACCATTAAAAATAAGAAATTTATTTATAAAATTTTGTTTTATCCTTACCCACAATCGATTAATAAATAAAGAGAATAAAATCATTTCCATTAACGCATGTGCATTTGCCATCCGCCAAAACCAAATAATAATCCACATAAGGGACGATTTAAGTTGATCATTTTGCCAATACTGCAAACCAATTAAATAAATGCAATTGAAAAATCAAGAATGAATCGCTATCAATCGTACCAATTGTTCCTTCGACGCTTCTGTGTTCTCCAATAATCGATGATAACCTGAGATATATCGATCCCAAAATGAAGCACTGATTAACAATTGCAGTGAAAAACAACCAAGAACAGTTATTATTCTTTTCTGACTGCTAGTTGAAGGCCCGATAATTGCATTTTCAATGTTGACTAAGTTTAATTTGCTCATTGCTCGACGTGGCAGTTGACTTTTCCTCAAATACAACCAACATCCAATAATAAGAGCTGCTGTACCTAAACCGTCTGCTATTCCATCCACTATATAACCGATTGATCCAAAGTCAGAAATGATTAGCTCTTGCTTCCTTCTTACACGTGCCACCACACCGTCCAAACTATCAAGAAAAGCACGGAATTCAAATAGCAGCACTCCTGTTTGTCGTATGAGAAGTAGATCTGATGCAAGAAATCGAGCTGCTAAAATTGCCACAAATACGTGAAATACACTGATCATGTTTGGAGTAATGAAGTAGAATGTACTGCTGAAATTAGTCACCTGAAAAATTTAAATAAACATTTAGAAAACAGTAGTTTTAAAGAAAATTTGTAAAAATGTCAAATCGGAGGCGCATACTCTGGGAAAAGATTTATCTGTGTCCAGTCGCCAAAGAAATTTTTTTTTGATCGAACGAATGATATGGAAATTTAGCGATTTTTTAATACTATTTTTGGCGCTTCTAATATTTTTTGTATGATATACGGTTACACAAAGAAAACTCCTAATCATTTTAAGTTTACTAACAATAAATGCAATAGAAAGGGAGCAACAGATAAAATTTAATCCATTTTGAACTAGAGACAATAACCAGTCAATTTAAAGTATTATCAAATAACAATTCAATCGAACTTTTATCAGGAAAACAACAATTTGTGTGTGATGCTGCTGATGTTTTTGGAAGGGTAGCTTCCGGTCGACACGCAAATGGTCGACATAGTATTTGGTCGACACGCAAATGGTCGACATGCAAATGGTCGACATAATATTTGGTCGACACGCATTTGGTCGACACGCAAATGGTCGACATGCAAATGGTCGACATAATATTTGGTCGACACGCATTTGGTCGACACGCAAATGGACGACATGCCATGGCGCGCGTCCAGTCGACACTCACATGATCGACACAGAAATAGTCGACATGCAAATGGTCGACTCGACACAATTGATTGCTTTATTTGGAACAATAAAATGTTGAATTGTAAAAAATTTAAATTATCATGCAAAAAAAATTAAAATCAAATTGAAAAAATGAAATCATAAAATATATATGTATATGTATATAATAAATTTTAGTGGGAAATAAAAATTTATGCAGTTTTACTTTTTCAATTTGAATTGACAAAAGAAAAATTGAAAAAGTAAAAATGCATAATTTTTATTTCCAACTGAAATTTATATACACGTATACGTATATATTTTATGATTTCATTTTTTAAAATTTGATTTTAATTTTTTGGCATGATAATTTAAATTTTTTATAATTCAACTTTTTGTTCTAAATAAAACAATCAAATGTGTCGACCATCTGCATGTCGACCATTTGCGTGTCGACCATTTGCGTGTCGACCGCATGCGGCCCCCCATGTTTTTTAACTAAAGGTATTTTCACACTGCTATCTAGGTCGTATTATTCATTCCACGAGTTCAGATTTACAACTTCAATACCAGAAATAATTTTTAATTGTAATCAAATCAATACCGGTAATCTTCTTCTGATTGCTTGATATTTCCGGAAGTACATACTGTACATAAACTTCTGATATTTCGAATACTTGCACTAAAAGCAGAAAGTGACCGGCTCTGAATGCCAATTTACTTGTAAATTTATTTTTTTAAATTAAATTTACCAATGGGAGAAATCTTTGTCAATTAGGCGTTAAATGATCACATGATTTCTGATTTGCATCTTTAAGTTTATATTCCCAGTTAGAGTTTCTCTTAGTGTGTACAAGTACAACCATTTTAAAATCATAAAAGCATGTGAAATTTTTGTGGTCAGTGTAGTGTATAAGTTATTTGTGTGCAACCATGCACTCTTGCATTGTGTTTGCGAACTGATGTGTAAAAAATGTTGGAATGTTCATCACTTCTCCCGAGACCCGAATTCCAGATCCTCACTCAAAGTAGAAAAATCAAAAATTACCTTTTTGTGACATTATTAAACCTCAGTTTGTTTTAAATAGTAAAAAATAAAAACCTCATTAAATATAGTTGCTGCAGGAATGTGAATGTATTGATTAGCTGGATCAATCATCATCATTTTAATAGTGAGGCCATTAAAAGGTGCAAAAAGTCCTTGCAATCCACTGTGAGGTTGATGTGCTAGTGCAGTTGATGACGACTGTAAAGGTTCACGACCTTGAATATTATAATAAAGCGCCACGTCCATCCACATGAAGTATAAAAGAATTAAAAAACCGCCTAATAAGGATCCTGTGTGCTCCATTAGCATGCTAGTCATGTTGGTTCTGCAAAAGAAAAGTGTCAATGTAAACGTCAGTAACAGCACGGTAAAACAAAGCAGAAGTTCATTTGAAAGTTACAGTTACGTAAGATTAGAAAGTATGACAACCAGCACGATAAACACTCACGCCTATCACAGTGCGGAGAAGCCGACTTTCGTTTGTGACCATTTCTTTGATGAATTGTGACTAATGGATTCTCAAAGCAATAAATTTAACATTAAAAATTAAAATCATTTCTAATTCAAGGCTAGTTAATTTTTTCAAGTTACATAGTCAGTATTTGCCTCACAATAGGTTTATTTAATTGTAAAATCGTGTTTTTTAAGTGCAGAAGTTGTTTTCTATTTATTTTTTTAAAATTATTATTTACGATCATCTTTACGTCTTTATTAGAGAAAAAAAATGATAAAACCCTGTTTTAACACTTCTTGCTTGAAAGCGCCAATTTTGTATTTGTTTCAATACTCAACAGCAATTCGAGCAATCGTGCTAATCCATCTGGAATCCTTTTAATTTTCAGTTATTAATAGATATGTGTTTCATTTTTTGATCCAACTTTAATGCCTTTAAAAACCGGTTTTTAGAATCGTTAGAGACACTATTGGAAAATTTGATTTAAACACACACTTATAACGTTTACGTATAAATTATAAGTGACTGTTTAAATCAAATTTCGCAAAGTATGGAAGTGAAAAATTGAGTTTGATAAAAAAATAAACTCAACCATAATAATTGGCAAAACAAGTTTTTGACTGAAATCACACGTTTCATTGCTTGCACTTGCACTTGCACTTGCACCTGAAGTATTATTACACAATCAAGCTATTCTAGGAAATCGACGCCTATTACTGCAGCCCGATGATAAAAAAACAATCATTCTTGTAAACTCTCGATGACTTGAAAATTTATATCCAAAAAATCCTCCATTAGTATTTCTCAATTTTGATATTTTAAACGCCAGAAATTTAACTGAACATATCTTCAAGACGGCCATTGTGTTTTCACAGTTCCCACCTCAATCGCCCGTTTGATTTTCTGTTGTCAAGGCATTCTTTCATTCAATCACTTTTTGTTTAGAATGATTCGGTACCATGTAACCATTTTTATGGTTAGGTACAAGTTCTCGGGCGCCATTTCATTCTATAATTGCAGATTTTTTTTAAAAACAAAAAACACAACTTTAAAACAGCTTCTTAAATTCTGCTACTGAGGTGCGTTCATTTTGTCCCTCCCAATGCCAGCAGTTTATTTTTATTTTCCTCGTTTAATGAATTATTCAACAGTTGGAATTTTTCCTCCATTTCATTTATTATCAAATAAATAAATAATTTTTATGCGAATGCCTTGAAATAAATGAAAGGTTGTTCTCACTTCTTGTATGTCTGATGCAAACAGGAAATTACACGCTGACAAAATGAAACCGACACATCTTTCCCCATTCAAATTTCACCCAAGAAAAAAAATATACAAATTAAAAAAACTGGCAACTCCTTTTCATTTAATTATACACAAGTGTTTAGCAAGTAGAAATTATGTAATAACTATGTACTATAACTATGTCATTCACTGCAACTCCACCAAAAACTCACCAGTAAAAAACAATATTTCTCAATTAATTGCATCGTAGTCACAAGGTCATGTCAGAAGTGTGGTTTCCTTAAATAAAACATCAACTGTGTGGCTGCGTCATCAAAAAAACAAAAGAAATCGATGTAATTATAATCACAATAATTATATTAATTAATATAGATATAGTATTGCATCATAAATCCAAGAAGACATCTTATTTAATATCTGTCCGTATACCGCCGTTGCGAAAATGAATGGAAAAGTAACACAACTGGTAAAAATTACATAAAAAAAGATAACTGCCACGGTAATTTAATAAAAAAACGTAGAAAAATAGATTTTGTGAAGTTTGTTAGATAATAAAAGATGCAATATCGAACATTTTAAGTTTATATAAGAATTTGATTCAATATTTGTAATAGCATAAAATCGATTTCGGAAAACAAAAAAATATTACAGTTCTGTGCAAAAATAAATCTTTTTCAAATAAGAAAAATAATTTTAGGACGATCAAACAATATAATTGTTTAAAATTAATTTTAAAAATTTTAATATTTTCTTTAAAGTTACAAAACAAAACATAAAAAAAATGAGGTAACAAAATGTTAACAAACTCGCCCAACTATGGACAGTTAATTTTCATACTCTGCCCTCGCTATTCACCCTGCCACGTGAAGATAATCGATCGATAGTATTGCATGCAAAGTTCCTCATATTTAACACAGAGTGCTATTAAAAACTAAATTCCTATTAGCAAAATCAACTGGCAAGCAAATGTTCCATTCAAAGACTAACAATATCTTTACCAAATAACTAAAAATAAACCTCCTTCAATCACTTAACTATTTCCTACAGTCATTAAATACAATTCCCATAAATTTAATGCTTAGAAATCCAATTCGACATTTGCGCAAAAAAAATTGCTTGTGCCATGTCGTGTTAAACGCTTGTGTATCTCTAACATCTAACTACAAATCTTTTTTTTCCATCTACATAATGAGTATGATTACTTAGTTTTCCGTTGCCCTATTTGTAACTAAACTTTACAATTTAATAAGTGAGTGCTCTGAATTATGGTGTTTTAGTAGATCATGGTCAAATACAAAAAGAATAATTTTGTTTTTTTGCAGTCTTACCTTTATTTAACCACTTCTGATCCCTCAAAGAACTAGCTCATCAACCCCCTGCTTTGCAATGCCAGATCCAGAGTATTTGGGCCCCGTGCAAAAATGACCAATTGTCCGTATTACTATGGACAAATGCACGAGGCAAAACAGTAGAAAAACTTGAGGAAAACAAAATTAAAAATGCAAATTTATTTGTCCTCTATTAATTACCACACTGCCACTTCAATCCCGGCTCTAAAATTATATCTTTTCAACAGTTTTGAAATAGTATACAATAAATCAATTTTTTTATACAAAATTATCATCGTGTCACTAGAAAACTTATTTCTAGGGCCCCACCTGACACAGGGCGTAGCGTACCTGGCTCCGGCACTGCAGCAGTGATTTGTTGGACTTCGAAAATAAGATGGACAAAATGCAACACTTGAACAATCGAAATTGGGACAACGAACCATGTTTCTGTTGGACCAGTCTGATGACTTTGTGGAAGTTTTTTCGACGACGATATATTGTTGTCAGCACAGTCCGATGGTTGTTTTAGCCGACGGGTTCATTTTGTAGCGCTATGGAGGTGCGGAAAAAATGTTATTGATTTAGTTTAGCGTTGTTCTTGTTAGGAGGATGGACATGAATTTAAGAACTCACTAGTTCGCTTTGTCTTCTGGAGTGTCATAAGTAGATTGTAACCAGGGGAAAGTTATCAGTCACCTCACGCGATAGTCTAGACCAATATAACCGAATACAACATGCTCGAGATGACCCAGGCTTAACGACCGATCAACGCTCTCTATAAAAGGTGAGATTAAGTGTATTTACTTCTGGTATTGCAATACTTTATTGATATCAATAAACTGCGTAATCTTGGATTTATTGTCATGGCCGTAGTTGCAAACAGTTTGGGCCAACCAAAAAACAAAACATAAATGCAAACTGTTTGCATTTATGTTTTGTTTTTTCGTTGGGCCAGTTGGGGCTATAATATTTTTAACAAAGGTTCAATTATGAATCGGGAGCGGGAGCGGAGAGATTTTCCTATGTTTTTGTTTAGTTTACCTTGCGAAAAGTTTTATTCTTCTAGTCTATTCGTTTGGACACTGGTCGTCCTTCTCCTGAATCACTTTTCCTTCTTCTTTATGCTTAAATCGTCACATTAAATCGTCGTAGATTCAATCTCATTCTTGCTCATTCTTTGAATGGAATTTTTTTGGCTTATTTTTATGAATCAGACAATCAGTTGTATTGCGTGTGTGTAACAGAATTAACTTTTAGTCGACAAAATATCTGAGTTTTGTGTTATCTGTAAATGTCGTATTTTTAAGTTAGCATACATTTGTTTACATTAAATTATATAACCATTTGATAAAGTATTCTGTATGAGGTTAAGCAACTCCTCATCTCCAACATTTATAGATACGTGTACTAGATTTATATATCAATTATGAAGACACTTAACGTTTCCCATTTTCTGTGTATTCATGATTGATTGATATTAACATTCACAGTGCTCCAGACGCCAGTGTCTGCTGATGAAAGCTGCAAGGCCGGAAGCTCAAATATTGGTGGTTATTGATTTAATTTTTTTTTTTTGGAGTTTAAAAAATCTAATACACATATCTATAAATGTTGGAGTCGTACCATCATCGTATTGATACGATGGTACGACTTTTGTAGATTATAAAGTCTGACCAGAAGGCAGGCCCGTATTAATTAATTATTGTATAAGCAACTTTGTATCTTCTTGAGCAACAGGAATGTGTGACCGTTTCTACAAGTATTGCAGGAAAAAAAAGTTCAAAGAATTTTGTGAAATTTACTTCGAAACATAACATAAAAAAAATAACTAACAAAGTTTTTGCTTGAAGCACGTAAACAATTTCACAAATAAAACGCATTCTTGACAATTTGATTGATTCCATATATATATGCCGGTAATCGATCACATTAGTGTGTAGCAGAGCAGGGCACATACTGAATGTATCGAGGTGCTCGTATTGCACACTCAACAGAGAACCAAGCCGATTTTATAAATCATATTTTATAAATGGTAAGTGAGCAAGACGTTATTTATACCCCTTTATCTGAGGTGTATATAGCCCCACATCGAAAACTAAAGAAAAAAATTGTTGTTCATAGTTTATATGTTGTCCATGTTTGTCCTATTGTTCTTCATCTAATTCAAGGAAGTCGTTCAAATAACTATCTTTCTTCAGAATTTTTAAAGGGTTAAAACAAGAAAAGAAACTAATTATTATTTGGCCTTGTCAATGACTTTTTCCCAATTAGTCATCACATAGAGAATCGATGCAATGCATTGTGAAAATTGGCCAAGGGAATTAAGCATTGATTATACGGATTCTCTTAGCTGTTGCTATTCTAGGTACATTGAAAGTCCTTCAAACAAATGCAAACAGTCAACCCAAGACCATAAGAACAAGAACAAGAATTTAAGCACATATAATGGTTGGATTTTGACCGGCCACTGGTTCCCAAAGCTAATTTCTCATCCTTGCCTGATTTTAGGTACTGGATGGGAATGCGAACCCAGCTTCAACCCTCAACTCCGGTTCTTGGAGTCAAAGCAAGGTTGAGCTATCAAAGAGTCATCTCACAGAATGACCTTTATTACTAGAGAGGCATCATCTCCAGCATGTTTAAGTGAAACAATTTGTTATTTTGTATCCCATCCTAAGCTTGTGTTTCTTGTAATGTATGTTATTATTGTTATAGTGTCTGTGGGCAACACTAATTTATTTTTAAAACCCAAAAGTTCATTTTTTGTGTAGCAAAAGACCAGAAGAATACAATAGACATGGTTTATAAAATACATTGATTTCATTTAATAATAATTTATATTTTTACACAAAGGCACTGAAAGAAATGAACTGCTGAATTAAACTATAGGCACAACAAATAGTTTGTTTGCTTCAGTTATTTCTTGGCTTTGAGCACTTTCTTTTTTCAAAAAACCTTATGAACACATTTCACATAATAAATTCTCAGAATTTGGACACATAATTATTGCATATCATCTGGAAAAATACTTGGCTGGTTATTTGATTGGTACAAGATAATTCTTATATATAGTATAGTATCAATTGACATTTTCCATTAAATTTAAAATAGTGTTTATAAATATATGGGGTACTTATATTCCATTCATATAATGCAAAAGCTGGGAAGTACTCGCAATATTTACGAACACGTTATTAGGTGCATACACAAGCGAAATCGCAGTACTATTTTGCTTAACATCCTCGCACACTTAATAAACTTGTAAATGTAGCAATTTTTCAGCTGTTTTTATGAATTGCAAATACACCATAGATATATAAAAAGCTTATTCCAAAACAATACTTTCTAATTCATTAATAAGTGATTTATCTTTCGTCAATCAAGGTAAAATTAAATAATTTTTAAAGCAATAAGCAACGAAAGCTCATAACCATGGCAGCCATACGTACGATATGTCGTTTTATCAACTGACAGATCAAATATAATTTACATACCGACTAGGTGTTAATAAACCCAACAAATTATTAAGTTATTAAATTATTAAATTATTAAATTTTTGATTAACCAAAATTTCCCATATTTGATATAATATAAACTAAAAATTACAGTAGTTAATTTAAAATAATTTTATACATGATTACAAGCAGAAAATCAAATGACTAATTAAATGTTACCAGGAAATGTTTACAGGAAATAGCTCACAAAACTGATTTTATCCGATCACAATACATAAACTTTTGACTAACAAAAACAAATACAAGTACAAATTTTACATTTTATACTTATCTACCGTATTCCGTAAATTTGCAAAGTGTACCCTTATTTAGAAATGTCTAACATTTGTATTTCGAGGTTAAATGACAAATTTAATTTTTAACGTAAATACTGTACATTTAATATTTACGGTAAAATTAAACGCTTTCTTCAAAAACGATTTTATCAAGTCCATTCTAAAATGGACAAACCAAACAAGCGAACCCTTTAAAAAATCGAGAAATACGGTAGATTATATAAAAAATTATACTTCTCATGTAAACAAATTACAGAGAATACATAATTTCAACAACCACAACAGTTGCATATAACAAGATGTTTAACTCATGCAATTTATATAGATTTAAAGTCCTACAGAACTTTATTAAAACATGCATTTCGAGCCAACAAACGGTGAAGCTGTAATTTATTTCAAACAATTGACAAAATGCTTCATTTCACAGACTAAAAGCCACCCTCCTCTTATTGCCTTATTCAAAATATGACTGGTTAATTCGAGCGGCGTTTAATCACTGAAATACAGTAAATGAAATAAATTTCAAATGTGTATAATTCCATTATAATTAAGTCAATGCTCTGATAACAGTTCATCTAGTTTGAATTGTGTAAGTCAGCATCACAGAATACTTTGCAGAAATACATAAAACGCACGTAAAAAGGAACACTCGAGTTTTTAAACCTCCAAGGAAAATTGAGAATAAAATTTCAATTTTTTTATTTCAAACACTCGTTGAGCACAATTCATAGTGACAAATAAAATTTTATAAGTGTTAAATAAAATTTTGATTAAGCACTTGTCATACAATTACTCTTTGCCAGACCAACCCAAGATCAGAAACAATACCATAATCCTGTGCTAATTTAGCCACTGATTTTAAGATTTGTCATACAAAGGTTCCTTCCAATGTCTCATTTCCGTAACTTCATAACTGAATTTTAAATTAAAAGTTTCATAATTGTAACAGAAACGTGACAGCGAATGGAAAAGTAAATTGAGTGCGTTTTACTTACTGAAACCAAAGTAATTAAATAATAGAAATATTTGGTCAAAAAAAATATCAGAAATAGCACGTTTAATGACTTTATACTTATATTTCTTTTGGCACTGTGCAAAGAATTTATGTATAGATATATACAAACATCACAAGTTACAAATTTCACGTTGGCTGCGCACTGAGTAGTTTGGAAGTCAATGCTAGTTTTCCTATATAGTTTGTAACCTGAGAACGCAAGAAAAACCAATTAGCAAAAAATTAAAATTAAACACTAACCAACTATAATTTCGATTTATTACATCATGAAAATGAACTTCCGTCAGTGAAATTAGAACAAATAAACAAATAAAACCAATAAATTGGATAAATGCTAAAAATTCCTATAAAAAATAATTAAATGAATTTAAAAAAATTAATAAATTAAAAAAATACTAACCCATAGTTTGTTAATAAAAATAGAAAACAAAACCATTTCTAATAAGGCATGAGCATTAGCAATCCTCCAAAACCACATTATTATCCACATAAGGGCCGATTTCAGCACTTCATTCTGTAAAATCTGAAATTAAATTTAAAAAATCGATTTTAATTCCATAAATTCTTGTTACCTAACCCGTAAACAGATCAATTCTACCATTTGCTGCTCCGACGCTTGAGGATTTTCCAATAACTGGTGATACCCAGATATATATCTATCCCAAAAAAACGCACTTATGAATAATTGCAGGGAAAAGCACCCAAGGACGGTCAAAATTCTCCTCTGACTGCTGGCCGACGAACCAACGATGGCACTTTCCACACTGGCCAAACTAAGTTTGCCCATTGAACGACGTGACGGTTGATTCCGTCGCAGATAAAGAAAACATCCGATAATGAGAGCGGCTGAGCCCAAAGTGTCAGCCACACCGTCCACCACGTAACCCATGGAACCAAACTCAGAGATGTTCGACTCTTGCTTGTTGCGCACTCGTGCCAAAACGCCATCCAAACAATCCAGAAACGAGCGGAATTCGAACAGCAACACTCCCACTTGGCGCATCAATAGTGTGTCAGATGCAATAAATTTCACCGCTATTATTGCCACAAACACATGCGACACGCTGATCATGTTGGGTGTTATGAAGGAAAACACACTGCTGAAATGAGTTACCTATAAAAATGACAAAATACAATAATCAATTTCATTTTATGAACACTTGCACAATGCCAGGTGTATACAACTAGAAACGGAAAACTTTTGCATTTATATTCTCGGTAGACGCAATTTTTTAGATTTAACACCCGCCTATTGGATGATTTACGGAATGTAAATAAATAATTTATTTTAATCAGACTATTAAATATTTACATAACCAGCAGCTTTGACAATAAAGAGGATTCAGTTCGAGCTATAAAAATTAATATTATATATCAAATATTACAATTTTTATAGCCGGTTTCATAATATTTTCGATTATTTGTGATTGATTCTAATAAAAAAAAATTAAAATATCAACGAGTTGGCTGAAACTCCAATGAATTCGGTTGCATAACCTATCAAAATAAGACAGTTCAAGGTTATTTGATTAATTAATAAAAAAAATTCGAGTAAACAATTCGAATAGTAGATTAAAATGACCTCATCATTCCATATCTCACCTCATTGAAAATGGTAGCTGCTGGTGTATGAATGTAATGATTGGCAGGGTCAATCATCATCATTTTAATAGACAGTCCATTGAAAGGTGAAAATAATCCCTGCAATCCCGATCGAGAATGATACACCGGTTTTTCCGACGACGGCTGAGGGGGTTCTCGACCCTGGATATGGTAATAAAGTGCTACGTCCATCCACATAAAGTAAAGTAGGATGAAAAATACTCCCAACAACGCGCCTTTATGCTCCATTAAAGTCGACATCTTTCCTAGAATGAATAAATTTCAAAAATAATAACGGAATTAATTCACTTTCAAACATCTAAATATTTAAGATAACATTGTAAATGAAGTTTACAACTCACTTTTCTGATTTATTAGTTTATCATGAAAACATGTGAAAAACTAAGCCTAGAAAGGGCGCAACCTTTATTTAACAACTGCTGCAGGTGTTCATAAAGTTTCCCTGGCATAAAGATGTTTTATTTTTATTTTAATTTTAATTTCGTCTTTTGTGCTACGTCAACAGGAAACAGTTTAGGTCTGACGATCCATTTTCTTAGCGTTAATCAAAAGATTACACGTGTCATTTACAACAAAAATATAGTACAAACAATAATGGATTTTTTATTTTAAAATTCAAATTGTTCCAATCGCAGGATCAAAATCTCGTGCAAAAAATAGTGTTGTGTTGTGGGAATAAAAATTTCTACCTGCTGAAAAAGCATTCTTTACACATCCCGACTTCCTTCCTGTTTTCTGTTGTAATTTAGTTTTATTTTCACAACTTTTTTAATTTATCAAAAATTTTTAAGTTTTTTTTCCCCCCACTTTATTCACAACATTAATTGTTGATAAATTGATATTTTCGGTTTGATTTTGTTTATGACTAATTATAGCTATTTTATTTACACCAAGGATATTTAAAAATATTTTTGAAACCTATCCAAAAAACCAAAAAAGGTTCATTGGTTGAAAAAAAAACAAAAAATAAGAAAACAAAGTAATAAATAAGAAATAAAAAAAACAAAAAAACAATAGACTTTGGGAAAATTTAAATGGTTGTGGCCAAGTTAACTTCGCAGCCATTAAAGCTGTAAGAACGTCGTTGCCAAGCAACCAAAACTCCACGCAACAATTTACTAGGTTTTGAATAGAATACAACCGGTTGATTGTTAGTATCACAAATTTTCATTTATTAAACCAAACATACTGTACCTCTGTACGGATTTTTGATGTTCCCAACTGGATGTCTGTGTTACAAAATATTCCGATTATAGGCACGCCCTAATTTTTACACGTGGTGCTTTTAATTCGCAATTCTTAATTTCATTTCGTTAGATTATTTGAAGAGTATTTCGGGTGGTGTCGATAATCTTATCAATTGTTATTATTGCTCGGTTCAAAGGTTCATATCTATATCAATTATCAATAACGTGTTTTTTGTTTTTTGTTTTGGAATGGAGAAATGAGAAGCCAGTTGGTTAAAATGACGTCATATAATAATCGTCCTGATGAGTTCATTTCTAAATTTAGGGGGTGTCAATGAATCAGATGCTACTGACCGTGCTTCGTGAAATAGTATTACGTCATTTACAACCATTGGTTTCCAATGTTTTTGTTGGTCCAAATTTGTTAAATTAACTCTGTTTACCTGCGTTTTATAACACCGCTAGGAAGTAGAGCGAAAACAACGCGGTTTCATTCTGAGCTGATTGGAATTCTTCTGTCTGTTTCTATCCGCAGCGCCATCTTTAAACTGTGTGGCATCTGGTGGCATAAAACTACAACAAAATTTTTAAATATGCAATTCTTTTTAGATTTGCATATTTAAATATTTGGAGAAATATTTAGGATTTAAAAAATATAATATTTGTAACGTAAAAAAAGTTATTTGACAACCAATAACATTATCGAAATCTTAATTTATCTTTCTCCCTCTAGTTGGCGCAACTGTTGGTGGTTGTCGCAACGACTTGAAAAGTTGGCCTCGCATGGAAGAACGCAAAAGATGGCGGGTTGCTTTAAGATTGTAGTTTTCGGTAAGAATTTTTTCCAATTTTCAATTCACTCCGATAACTTTTTAGTTTAACACCACCGAGAACACTACGGTATGGCGGCCATCTGGCACCAGATGGTGCTCTTTAACTACGCCCATATTATTCTGTGGTTGCTGTTCAAAGAATAATAATTTCCTTTTGTTTATTTTTGTTTAAGTTCATTAATTTGATATTTCCTTATATATATTTATAAAAGGATCTGGATTTCGTCATTATTTATAATTGTATTTATTTATTTTTTTATAATTTCTTTCGCTCAATTTGTTATTTTTTGGTTGGAAAGGAAAGTTGTTTAGACCAAAGTTTTAACCGGAAAAGACAAGAATTTGTAAGTTGTGGCGAAAATGAAATAGATCCACATCGCAAGATATGACGGGAGTAAATCAGTTTTTTTTTACGGATTCATTAAACTTACACAAATTGCTTCAATTAAAACATTTTGCTCACGTATCTTACATTCTTTTGTTAAAAATAGTTTATGCCGTTCTACAAACTGCAGTGGCAACTGGAGATATGAATCAGACTAGTGCCCTTAACCCCACACAATTCTTCAAGAACATAAACCAAGATGCAAGTCTAGTTACTTGGGCACATGCAGTTAACAGTAAAGAAGAACTGGCTGAAGCATTAAATAGTAATTAAATTATGACAAAAAAAGTCATTTTAACTGATATCAAACTAAGTCCTTATTTTGTTTCTTGTCAAGAATCAAGATCATTAAATATCAATAATTTCTTTCAATGTTTATATAGGTTCAGTTATGATGCTTGAAACTGATATTTCCTCTGGCCATGTGATCGGAGAAACCACTACAAATCCCATACCAATTATGGCCCATCCTCCAGCAACAACATCCGACATATCCTTGCAAAAATGGCTCCTAACAGTAATCGAAGCGAACAAATCCAAAGGAATCAAACTAGACTTCAAGAACATTTCAGTTGTTGAAGAATCGTTAATACTTTTAAAATCGTACAAATCACAAATTTCCTTCCCAGTCTTTATCAACGCCGATATCCTACCAGGCCCATTAAATTCCTCCGCGACACCTGTGGATGCAGATCAATTCCTGATCCTAGTTCAAAAATGGTACCCCGAATGCATTCTATCAGTTGGATGGACCACCTACTACAACGAAACAGATGCGTGGTATTCGTGGCAAGATGTCACGACCATGTTTAAAATTCTCCAAAAACACGAAATCAAACAAGAAATTTCTTTTCCAATACGTGCAGTATTCCTGGACCGGTCTTACCAACAACTACGGTGGTTGACCGATACCCTTCCGAAAAGTGGGATAACAGTCTGGTCGGGCATAAATGACGCCGTCGATGCTTCTGCCTTCACTTCAACTCTTATGAATTACAACAAGGACTCGGTTTATTTCGATTTGCCTCAGGCACTACACTCTGACTTTTCCAACCTAAAAAGTAGGATACTGGCCACTCCAATTACTCGCACAATGACCTCATCTTGGGTAATTGAAGACGGAGAATGCGCATTACCCAGCTCAGCTGCTGTTGTTTTGAATGGCACTTGTTCCATTTTACATACGCAGCAATTTCTTGGATCAGTGGATCGACCAATTATACTCGGAGGTGTTGTTGAGTTCTTGGATAAGAATTTGGTATGGGAAAGTGTAGCTATCGGTCTCCGAGCTCATCCCCGATTATGGGTTAGAATTTATGCCAATGGTAGGGTTGTTAAACCTAACTCGGATGTAATCAATGATTTGGAATCAGCTGATGCCTTAGTGCAGTGTTTCAGGTTTCAAATTGAGGATAAGGGCGGAAGAAATGCCATTAAGGTGCACATAATGATATCTGGACCTCCCATGTATTCCGGAATTGGGAAAGGGGTTGTTTTTGATGTTGAAATACCATCGAATATTGGTGGGGTTAGTGAATTGGCAGTCAATGCGACTGGTGTTGGTATTAAGGTGGTTCATAGTTTGGATATGCAGATGATGTAAACAAATGATGTAAATTATAGATAAATGTATCAATAAAAAATGACATTAATTTTATTATTACATTTTTCTGGAATTGTGCAATTTTATAAGCTTTTTTCATATGAGTTTACATTTTCTAACACTAGGTACATTCAATTTTGTTGTAGGAAGAGTCAACTTTCTGCATGTTTACCACGTTTGGCCACTGGAATGAATGATAATTATTTTCTTAGTGGAATTGAATACACCTACTGTTGTTACAAATGCAAACGGTGCTTTTTAATGAGTAACAGGCCGACAGGCACTTCTGCCTGTACTACATATTTATTATTTACAAACAAGCTCAGAGTACCGCCACGGCCACTTGCTGTTTTATATATAAAAAAACAAAAACCATTGCATGGTTTGCGAATATCTGTATCAACATTGAACCAATACACTTTCTTTAGTTTATATTTTATAATTTCAATTATAAAATCCATACAATAGAAAAGAAAAGATTTTAGAATATGTTTTCATTATTTGGAAATGTCGATATTACATTATAAATTTCTTTGATTAAGATCCATCCATAATTACATGGCAACGTCTCGGATTAATTCAATAAAAACATTTGCAAGAGCAGGAAAATACATTTTCTTTCAAGGCATTCTTGTTGTCTAAATAATTAATCAATATTTTTTACTGCCATTTGATTTTTAAAATTTTAAATCCAATTTATGAAACCCCATAATGAAATAGATGAGTAAAATCGTAACAGTTGTACTAGCTTACCTTCAGAGGGGATTTTATACAGTAAAGCATCCACTTAAGTTTCAACTAAAAAGTGTAATAAGTATTAAAGAAAGAACTTTTCGTTTGGTCTATTATTACTCGTCTATGATAGGTTAAAACACCCGTAAAATATGCGGGGGAATTATCACAGATTAACATGCAAATTTTGGCTTAAAAAGCTGACTGTAGAAGATATGGAGTAGCAACTATTTCCCAAGAGAAATTTGTATGCTTAAAACTCACTCACTAGATGGCGAGAGGGAAGCAAGTTTTAATAAATATAATAAAAAAAGTTAAGAAAACATTTTTCATTGATAAAATTGATATTTTAGTTGGTAACTGGTTCAAACCAAGTCTTGAAGGCTATATTCTCCTATTAATACTGGAAAAAGTAATAAAAACAGAATAGTGTTTTCAAGTAAACTCCCATTCAAAATTTCATTCATTCATTGAAAAAAAAAAAAAAAAAAAACAACATGGCAAGGTGTTGTTAATCATCTGATTGAAATGTGTTTCTATAATTGATCTATTATTTTTGTTTGATATGCTATTTCAATTAAAAATAGTGTTGAAAATACTATATACAGCTGCCAATCCATGTCTTCCAATAGGTACCACAATTCCATCTATTGTCAATGCAAAATTGTAATTGTTTGTTCCTCCGCATAAAGATTATAGGAAGAGAACAAGCAAAATGTTGCTGCCCGAATTTTTGTTTATTTAAGAAAGGCGATCTTCTGGTAAAAGTTTAGGACAACTACTAGCACCAGGGAGAAATCAGTTTGAAAGAGCAAATACGTCTTCCTGCAAGGAAGAAAACAAACAAAAGATTAAAAGAGGTTTAATCCAGAAACTGGAGTAGTTAATGAAATTCAATGAAACAAGATAAAATCAACAAAAAAAATGTAAGTCTTTATAAATAGCACAACAGCATGCACAAAAACAAGGATTTAAAATTACGAGAAAAATGTAATAACAGATCGACGGATTACACAAATTATTCTAGAAATTACAATTATTATTCAAGGTTCATGGTTTTAGTTTGACGATAGAATTATATTTGAAATTTCATTTTAAAAAATTAGTTGACCACGATAACCCAGCTTTAAAATTACATTACGACCAATTAGTTTTTTTAAATTAAATTAAAACTTTGATCTCAACAATTGGCCAACATTGAATTTGCAAAATCTTTTTCTGTGAAATGGACCGTACAGTGACTAAAATCAAAGCAATGAATTCAAATTACGCGTGTCAACAAGCCACTACGTAACTAATTAACGATTAATTGAACGTCAGCAGACAATCCCCGAAGCACTGCAAAAAAAAACAGTCACTCATATAATTTGCAACTGCATTCGAAGTTATATGGCAATAACAACAACCATGCAGGTGCAGCAATCAGACGACAATACAAAATATCAAATTTTACTTGGAAATTAATGGTTTTTAAGTTTTAACGTTCTCGTCACTTACGTACTTGGTGAAAAACAAACAGCCACAGACTCCGTTGGAGTCCGGGTCGGGACTTAAACCCAGATCCCCCAAATATATTATCAAATTTTACAAAAACCACAAATTAATTATTTAATTCAAAAAATATAAAACAACGAGAATAAAGAAAAACATTACCTTCATTTATCGGGTTTTTCAGATACTTCTATTTCTTGTTGCTCGGATGATTGCGCTGCAGGACCACTTTCTCTGCGGATTTTTAGTTCAGTCAATGGAATTGCTTCCATTTCCAGCGGGCTTTCCCTACCCGCGCTACTCGATAACTCCAGTTCAACAGTGCTCACACTTTTCCTGTCTGATTGTGGAGTGCAACTGTTGATTAGCAAGTATTGCGCTCTACTTCTGTAATTACACAATCATGAGACGTTTTTTTTTATTAACTTAGCCCACCCCCCTAAAAAAGAATCATAAAAAGTAACCTTTCTTTATCTGTCGATAAGGAAACATTAGTTTCTTCATCCTGGGAAGATGACATAGATGATGTATCATCATCATCCGAGCTGGACCCTCCTTAGAAAAAAAAAACAGAAAAAGCTAAAGTAATAACAGTTGGCTTCAAGTGAATTCTAGAAATACAGATATTGGAATGTTGGATTGTAGCGTTTAATCAAAAGCACACAAAATTAATCTCAAGTTTTGACATCATGCCATTGCGTGGTTCGTTAACATGCCATCTATTAGATGGAATTTTTTAAATTCATAACTTCTTTGCCAAAACATCTAAAATTAGATTTTATTTTTAAATTTAAAAATGTTACTGTATTGACAATTTGAACAATGAATTAGCGTGCAGATTAGCATCATCGATCGCCTCAATGTTTGTTTCATGGATGTATCACAAAGATTAATTTCTTTTCCGCGTGTTTAAACTGCTACACTTCAATTTTGAGGTGGGGCAGCAGAATTGATTTTTAAGAGTGAAAATAAGCCCTGCTGGGTAAACCATTCTTAGATGTTAATAGCTCATTACCTTCTCGTCTAATTATTTCGACCACACGTGGAAACCTGAGCCGCTCTTGCAAAATGTCACAAACATCATCACCCAACTGTCGAATTAGCGATCTAATTTCTATATCTTTCTGAGGATGAAAACAAACAAATGTTCTTGTAAATAATACAAATTGACATTTCTTTTTTAAATTACCTCTTTCAAAGTTCTTCTAATAAGTTGATTTTCCTCGTGTAGTTCTTTCATCTTCTCCTGTGTGTTCTCGTCGCTGTTCCTGCGTTTGCGCATTGATGCTTGGAAAGTGATTCGAACCCGTGCGTCCATCCCGTGGGGATTTTTTTGCAAGTCAATGAGCTGTGAATGGCACATATTTGCGCATTGATTTCACACCAAAAATACTGCCCCATTATTGATCGAGATATTCCCTTCCCCGTTCTCAGTATCAAATTTATTTTCCCACGTCTTCGGGTGCATTCATAAAGTTTCGGTTTTGTTTTCCAATACAAACTTCATGAGTGCAGAAATATTGTGCAAATTTGATATTCTCCAGCAAAAACGGTCAAAAGAAACAAAACTTAATGGTATTTTGTATGCACCCGAAACTTGTTTGTGTGCTTGTAAACCTTTCGGGGGTCATCGAGGCACTACATATCACAGAGCACCATTACTGCATTGCCATTACCAGAACATAAAAATCCAAAATCGCAGTCGTAAAAAATATCCCACCATGATTTTTTTTAAAATACATAAAACAAGAAAATAAAAATTCCTATTTTGTTATTTCCAATTTAGAATGCACAATTATGTGTTTATAAATAGCTGCCCATGAGATGGTCTATTATAATCATAGTTTTTTCGGACTGTCCAATAATTACCTTAGGCACAAAGACGAGGCAAAGCGTAGTAGTTGTACAGAAAATGATGAATACAGACACCATGATGAAGGAAGTATTTGGTTGATCGGATAAAATGAATGATATGGCTGCACCGATAACGCACATAATTACTACATTGTACACCGACATGCCAATGTACTTAGAATCGTTTAGAGCTGGTATGCTCACGTGTCGAGTTTCCCAAGCCAAAAAACAGCCGATAATCTAAAATTAATCAAAAACACAATTTAAATCGACGAGAAGCAATTAAAGTGTAATTACGCATTTCACGTTTACTATTCTGCTATTAAATGTAAAGCACCAACTGGCAATTTGCGAGATAATTATTTTGGTGCTTCAGATGAACAGCACCACAACTAAACCACCGAGTAATGAAACAGAAACAAGAGGAAAAACTCTAATTTCTGCATCATTACTTCAACTTGTGATGCGGAATGTCCAGTTAATAACATAAAATATTGTACCATTAAGAGTCCTTTGTAGACGTAAATAGCACCCAAAAACAATGTCATTCTGTCGCTTTTGCAGTATTCCATGACAGGCACGATCTGCGAATCCTGATTAGTAGGATGCGGCTGAAGAAATTCATCATAAAAAAACTTTATTGATTAAATCTATAAGAATTAATTCCACAGCGTACCACCGGAGGCAGTTTCTTAGTCTCCCGATAAAAAGGGTCCAAGATTTGCCAAGTGACCATGATGGCAATATCAATTCCTAGTAGAACGGCCACTACAGAAATGAGCTGGAAATCCGTGATAGCCTGCAAACGCATTCCAACACAACATTTATTGCCTTTATAACATTAAATTCCTCTAATGTTCCGCTATCATTTCATTTATTTCACGTGGCTGCAATAATTTTCAATTAAATCCAATTTTATAAGGATTATTGCCCATGTGAACAATAAGAAAAGACTGTTTTCAATATAAAAATAATATCCCATACAATTTAAATAGTTTTATTAAATTTTCAATTGCTCAATTAAAGATGTACACTCAAGATTAAAAATAATAATTGATTAATCTCGCCGTATTATTTTTAAATGTTAATATGTGAGAGAGAGATTCCTGTGGCTATTTTTAACAAACACTTTGTTTTGATAAATATTCGTCGCTTATCTGTAAAAAGAATCTCTAATGTCTTTGACTACCATAAATCAAATTTAGCTGAAAGAGTGATTAGATTATGGTTCATTTTCAAGTATCGCGCACAACAACACATTTTGTGGATTGGAAAATACAATTTTTAAAAAGGGATCGACTTTCGGAACTAAGAAGTGTTTATATACGGTATCTGACGGTATGTATTTATATACTATAACCATACCTTGCGGTTCAGTTTGATGTCGGTGAAAATCGTGTGAACGCGCCACGTTTTACTGAACATAGAACCAAATGCCAACGTAAACCCAGACATGAGAATCCAGGCCCGCATCTGAGGATAAGAAAAAAATAATTTTAGAGGATTAAAGTATAAATATTTAAAACAAAAAACTTAAAGATTTATTTATGGCACTCTCATTTTGTGCTATAAATTACACTGCAATGCAATATTCAAATAAAATCAGTAAATAAAATAAATGTCCGAAAGCTTTTAAATAGTGCAAAGATGCCCACTTGAGCTCTGAATTAATTTTCAAATCTCTTTGCATTAAATGCTCATTTTTTATTCCATTTCAAAAACAAAACGTATAAAAATGTCAGAAATAAAAATAATTTAAAGACAGTAAAACAAAGTGAATACTATCATGTCTTTAATTAAACTGTTTATTAATTAATAAAATACTTGCAGGTTAATTAATCTGTTATGAAATAGCTAATGCATTAAAACTGTTAATTTATGGAAATATGTCATACTTTTTAATTACACAATTCCAACCCTAATAAATTAAAATATCAGAATGAACCTATTTTTAACTCCATTACATTTTCTTTTAAGTAAAGATATGTAAATCGTTTGTTTGCCTATGCAATGATAAAAATAAAAAATTCATATTTTCCCTCGGTTTATTTAATCCATCATTATCTAAAGATTTGTGTTGCTGAACGGAGTAAGTATAACATTTTTGCTAAATCACTCAAATGTGAATTGGCAAAAATCCAAGTTTTGAAGTTTTGATATATTAAGTCGCTTCCACATTTTAATTATTTTTAAAGGTAACATTACACTTTTATTTCATAGAATAAATTAGCTACCTATTAAACTTCTCATATGAAATTATTTAAATTTTTTTAAGGATGTTTTTAGGGACAAATTAAGGCTTCATCATTGAACCTGGGAGGCCTGGGATCCAAGAACAGACCAAAACCAGTTTCCCTGTTAAATGGTCGTTGAATAAACAACTGTGTAAGTAATTTTTCCAATAATAAAAAGTGGTTTAATTTTCCAAAAAAAAAATATTTCAGAAATCACAAAATCCGTTAAAGAAAATTGACTTGATTAAAGTTAGTAAAAAATAACATCTTTAAATTGTCATTCCATATTATTTCTGAAAAGATCAATTTAATTTGTTCGGTGAAGCACGAAATCCTCTACTGTATGGGCAAAAGATAAACAAAGTTGAGCAATGGTTAAAAAAATGATTACCGGTTATTTCAAGACACTTCAATTTTCTAACGTACCGAACAAACATAACGAAGTGAGTCTTCGCTTGTCAGTTCACTGTCTAATCCAAGCAAGATGACGCTGGTGTAGGTCAAAATGCAGCCAATAATTATCAAATTATTCAAATAAGGGCTTGACATCTTAATATTCCTAAAATAAAAAAAAAAAATAAAAAAATTGCATTTAATCTATTTAACATCAATTAATGTCATTTGAAATCCAAATGTACAATTAATTTAAATTTTATAAATGTTTTCAATAATGACAATGACATTCAAGGGAGATGCTTTTCAATTTCATACTTTGTATTGTCGTTCTCGAATACCCGAGAGATTGCAATGATGAAAGACCATTTCTAACATGTATCTCCCTATTCATCCATATCTATATTTTATTTCTTAAAAGATATAAAAGATGTATACAATAAAGTAGGGATAAATACATTTTTCACTTGGCAAAATCGAATTAATTTATCAATAAAGGGAATCTAGCTTCAAATATGATAAAACCGCCACCCAGTGAGCAGCTTCAATTTGCAATAAAAGCGCTTTTTTCCAGGTTTATTGGATAATAAAATATTCATTTTCTGTATTCAATATATATATAGGAGATATGACCATCGATAAGTCATTCGTACTTTTATCTTACAAGATTTTTTTTCTAACCTTAGATAAAACCAACCCAACTCTCAAAAAGCAAGTCCAACCGCTTAGCTTTGAAAAACCAAAAAGAAAAGTTAAAAAACTATATTTGACATGCAAATAACTTTTAATTTTATATTTTAAGTAAAACTATCACCAATCTTATGTGCTTTCAGCTCTAAAATAAAATCACTCAGTAATGTTTTCAACTTTAGCTTCCGCTTTGATGTTAGTAGCTGTCGCGACTACAGCAAATCTCATCCAAAGTGGGTCACTTCCAGAATATGAGGTTCACATGCCCACATGTAAAGCACCTTTAGAGGTAAATAATATTGAATTATCAGAAAGCTGAGCAATCTTCATTGTTAAGTAAGTGACCATACAACTTAGCATATTTTTCCTTAGCATAATTTACTGAAAAATGGTGAACCAGTTAAAGGGTTTACAACATCAGATATTTTATAGCTGAATAATATTCACCTTCTCTGAAAATGGCCTAAATGATTTTTATTTATTTTTTAAAGTTTTCAGAACACATTTAAAAAATTATTTTGTATCCCTAAGAGCTAATTTGAGTTTGGTGAGGGACATATTGTTGGCCGCTTGGCAGGGCGCTGTTTCTGACGCAGTTGGTATTCCCCATGTTAAATACATAGGATTAACGTCACAACTTTTGCTTTTATCTCACTTTTTCATATTGTCATCTGCTCATTTTCACAACTTCAACATTGAATTTTAACCCTTTAATATTTCTCAAAAAATCTCTGAAAAATTATTTAAGGGTTTTAAATAATGCTTGATCCAATGGCCAATAAAAAATGTGATGTCGTAAGCCCTTTAACGCTCAGCACGTGATTGTACAAAGCATGCTGTGCTAGACACTAAGGCGACTTTATTTTGTCAGCCATCTTGGATAGCAACGTGGCGTCAAATAAACAACCTAATGGCATGTTTTCTTTATTATTCGGAACTAGAAAGCAACGCTAAGCAACGATAAAAAAAAACAACAATTATTGGAAAAATTGATTCCTATACTCTAAAGAAAATGAATACACACTGGATGAAAATGATTTACCAGTAATTGTCTAATTGATTTAATAGAAATCGCTAGTTATCTTGTAAACAAGCTGGATAACTCACAAAGTGATGAAAGCTTACAAATCTATGGGTTGGGTGATAGAAACCTGTTACAAAAAGTTTGATTCTCGTTTTAGCCAAGGTATGTAACATTAGATCAAACCATAGACCTATGTATGGTCAAACTGAGCTTGCATGAATAAGTGAAAGCATAACTTTAATTATGGCACTTTAGTATTTAATTTCTCAGAGCTACCGGTATATGTTTTGTGCAGTTTGATCTAGATGATAATATATTAAAAACCATGGATAATTTGTGATATAGAAGAAATAATTATCTTTTGCCACTGGAAATGCATGGCAGGGTAGGCACGTGAAAAAATATATATATTTAAAAATTTTGATTTAACGTGGAAAATTATTTTAGGTTAAGCGATGTTTGTTTGTTTGTTGCAGTTCTTCAGAATCGGGAAAACACAAGTAAATAGAGCAAACTTTGTAGATGGAATATTCCTAAACCTATCAAAGAGGTAATTTACTGGTAGTGGCTTAATTACATTTATTGTTTTTTTTTTTACATATTCAGTATTTGCTCACAGATGAAATAAAATTCATGAACAAACAGCACGCCGTAGCGTTTTTCACCAAAAATAATTGGTTAAGCTAAAAACCAAACATTTGATCATGTGACTATAAATTTCGTGCCAAAACATATAGTTACAGTATGTTTTGGTACGAAATTTATGGTTACATGATCAAATGTTTTTAGTTTAACCAAATATTTTTGGTGAAAAACGCCAAATTCCTAATACCATACTCATAGAAATTGTAAGAAGAAAGCGTTCTGAATTATTTTTTGTAAAATCTCAAATGTTCTCAAATGTTAAAAAATACCGTACACTTGGATTTAATTAGATTCACGAGAATAAATTCAAAGAAACTTTTTGCTTTAATTCGTTTAAATTTAATTTTTTTTGGATTATGTTAAACATTCTCTATTTTTTTCCCTCCCTTTTAAGCAAATAACAATTTAAAAAAAAATCCAAAGTGTCTTTAACAGCTCCTTCCTGCTTTAAACTGCATTCAACTTATTCCTTTCAGCCATCAACTAGAAAATAGTTAAGCCTAAGTTAAATGTTAGCACCGCATAAAAACAGTTTTTATCATCGCCATTTTCGCACAAAGCCTCTTGACGAATCGATTACCATTTAAATCGGTGCTTAAAGCTTCCACATATCGTAAAGCATACTATACAAACTAAATTAAAAATAAATAAAACATTTCTCAATCTTTTACATACCTCTGGTTCCGGAAACGGATGTTTATGGCCAGGAAGCAGATCGCGGTAACGATACCGCAAGACGCGATGCTCGCCAGAACTGAATAAATGGGCAAATTGACTCTCATGCGTTCTATAATGGACAAAGTTCTGTCCAGTGGCGGTCCGGAACCTGTTGAAAACAAAAGGAAAAGGAAAAAAACAAACCCCCAACGTGGCCACAAACGGGCAAACAAAATAGGAACAGATTGTAAAAATACTGCACAAAGAAATTTACCTAACCTCTCCATTGAATTGTTTTCCGTTGCTTGAGATCCAAAACATTTTGCACGCCATCGTACTCGCCAATTTTCACCTCGCGGCCTCCTTTAATGTGCAAACGTCAGTTTTAATAAGAGAACTCATATGAATTGAAACGCTGGTTTTCTCCATCTGATGCCGTCATACGAACACATTATCATATCTTTCTAATGCTTAGTTCACACTTAAACCACTTTTGTAAATATGACTTTCTACAAATTTAATTTCTACAACTTTCATTAATCCTCTAGTTCCTGTTCACACTTGTGAAGAAGTTTCGTAGAAGTCTGTGACATTTTGCAACCAAAAAAGGATAATGCACCCCTTTAAAAACCTGTGGATTATTTGTCTGGCAAAATGAAGACAAATGTGTGGCAAGAAAAATTAAAAATATTAATATTGTTAAACAATGTGGTAAACCATGTGGCCACTGGTGATTGGTTAGGGGGCGTGTTTTGGAGTTATGACGTCAGGGTATAAAAGAGATTTCTTAAACTTAAGTTGTAGATCTGAGTTGTATAAAACCGGATCAAGTGTGAACTCCAGACTTTCTGGAGGTGGGTTATGTACAAAAGGGGTTCAAGTGGGAACAGGGCATAACATTATTTTGGTCAACAACTTGAAGGGGGAGAAGGATATTTTTAAATGTTTAATGCTCTAGCCTCTATATTACATCCATGGATCTTTTGCTGAGAATTATTGCTTTAATATTTTAAAACATCTATTTTTAATGCATATCCTAATTAAGATTTAAAATTTTA
>JH432010.1:1114195-1151119 GCA_000239455.1 Strigamia maritima | reverse complement strand
CAAATCTATACGTACGACTTGCACTTATAATGTGTAATCATTTTTTAGCTGATGACGTAAAATGTCATACCCACCAACCAAAAGACACTAAGGTTCAAAAGATAAAGAATGTCACACGAGGAGGCAGATTTAACGTATCTAATGATGAAAATTGATTTTTACAAGATTTACCGTAATTAAGTACAGTTTTCAAATTGTTTCACCGTATTATATAAAAATTAATTTTGTTAACTGCCCAGAACATTACCAAAATATCCAGTTGTTGCATCGAAGTCCATGAGACTTGTGCGTTTATAAAATGATATAATGATGTAACAGACCTGAGTTCATAAAACTTATTCCTATTCAAACAAATTAATTCTTTATAGAAATTGACTTAAAATAGTTAATACCAACACAATTACACAATTGCAAAAATACTTTTAAAAAATGCGACATTTAAAACATTTACAAATATACGACTCATATTGACACGGCAACCTTAAACCGAACCCAAAAAAGTCTAATTTCCACTCCATTTGATAGAAAACAACGTCATGCTAAATTGGTGAAACCAGCTCATACGTGAAATTTTTACCTTGAAATTGTTTCAGCAGAACATATCCCTTCCTGTTGTTGTTTATAAACCAAACTGGTCCCTTAAAAAAAATTAATTTAAATATAAATACAAATAAATAAAAACGGAATAAACCAAAACTCCCACATTCATTCATTTGTTTTCATTCATTCATAACAACTAATTATTATCAAGTGATTAAAATGATAATGAGGAAAAAGAAAAGAAGCAATTCGCAAGCTGCTTTCATTCAACTCAAGCTCACTATTCACATCTGGTGCACTACTTCAAGCGTCTCTAACTCTACAAACCCTAACAAACTTTCTATTCACTACCTTCTATCTACTTCTTTTTCTTCTCCTCATTTCTCAAACTTTATTACCGTAACCCCTTCAAACGAAGTTGCATTGAGGGCAGTCGCAAACATATCGCCCCATTCCGCACTCCTGTATTCGAAATCCTCCAGCCCTCGACCGTCTCCTTGTTCCTTCAACCTTCTCGCGACCGCTTGCAAGGCCAAAGCCGTCGTCCAAATCCCGTCGTAGGCATATCCGTGGAACCGGCTGTATTCTTTACCCCTTAGCTGATCGTATTGTAAAAGATATTGCGTGGGCGTCTGAAAACAGGTAAGCAAATTGCAATCCACAAATTACTCTACAATCTCCTCCCATGTTGTTACCCTCAAAACATCCCCAAAGGGCTCGTTTGGAATCGCCCTCCCCTAAAGCGTGTGGCCAAGTATCGATCGCCAACTTCCATTGATGAAATGCTCCCGCAGCTTGCTACAACAGCATTCTCACTCACTACCCTTCCCTCTATGTATACTACCAATGCCAAGAACCTCCATTGCCCCTAACTGCGTAGCTGCTCCCCATGTCACGGTGCACATAGATACTGTTAAAATTGTAAACCGTATATAAATTATTATCGGAACTTAGATGTACACTTTTGGGCTAGCTAATAAGGGAATTTAAATTGCCCTAAGTGACCTTTAATTGGTATAACATGTTGCAAAATTTTTGTAATTTTTTGTTTCTTAAAACATATTATTACACGTTAATTGGCTGTTAATTATATAACATTGATGGCAGTTCTATTGTATATTTAGCGATGATAATGCTCGTGGCATTGGAGGTATTTTGCATAATGATTAGATGCATCATAGATGAATTAAATATTAATTGAAGTAATAACCAAACTGTTTCAATTTAATTTACTCTTTTAAAAGATGGGGCGTTTACAAAGTTTCAACAGAGAACCCGGTGAATAACCTGTCATAAATAATTTAAATGTCAGTTTACAAATCTCTTCGAGTGTTATAAAAGAGAAAAATAGCTGTCGCCAGTATTTCGCAACAAGGACTATCACTTCTGCAATTCTCAAATGAAAAAGAAGTGTCTATTTATATGCAAAACGCATTTCCAAGCCCTTTATGTACTACATTAAAAAAATCATTTATATTGGTTCGTGTGTGAGCATCTTATGTGAGCAACAAATTATCAATGTAAATTACCATGGTGGACACTGTTCTTATGTTGCTTGTTCGAAGTGGCAACAGATCAGTAGAAATAGTGCCTTCAAATGCTTGTGCAATTTGCCACCGGCTGCAAACTACTGACTTGTCCAACTTGTTCCACCACTGGTCCTCGTACATTCCCACAATGAGCCATTGGTATTTCCGACCGTAGAGACCAAGCCGGAACACCTGTTACCAAAAATAATAGTAAATAACATCTTTAAAAAAATATCAGTGCAGACTTAAACTGGATTTTCGCTTTCAACTATGCAAAAATGTAAAATAAAAAATAGGAATAGGTAATAGAAACTAAAAAATTTTTTTAAATATGTTTTTATTATACAGTAGAAAGCCTTTCAAATTTTACCTCGCAAAAAATCTTCCTCGCCCAGTTTTCGTCAAAATTTCCTAGAATTATTCTGGCATCTTTTTCCTTTTAAAAATAAAAAAAAAGTTTATTTGAAAAAAAAAACAGACAAGATATAAGATTTTTTGCACTGAAAGGGAAAAGGGAGCTTTCAACTCTCCCAAAGGACCCCTCAACACGTAAGCCGAAAGACACCGAACGCCGGAACGAAGCGAACTTCACGAGCCCCAAGTGCACGGATCCAGACTTAATCAAGATTTATAACTGGTAGAAATGGAAAAGTTCGTGTCGTTTTATTGCTGTCTCAAAATGACTCGCTTTGGATCATCGAGCAAAATCCCGCTCCTAATTGATAATTACTAGATAATTCATACAAACTGCCATAAATGTAATATTTTCAAATGAAAATAAATAGATGTAAGCTGATCCTACCAAAATAAGAGAAAAGCTTTTAAGACAGATTTATTTGAATAAACCAAAGCTAAAAAACTTGTAAAAAAATTTAAACGGACCAAAAAAAATTTACTTGCGTTGGTACTAATATTAAAAAGTTAAGCCATAAATCCAACTAACATTTATAATAGGATATCAAATCATTTAGATTGATTTTGATTGCTTTAAACGTGAACTAATTGACTGCTTTTAGCTATAGGCTGCAGCTATTATATTAATTATTTAAAATGATTCCTGAACTGTGATTAAGAAATAAAAAAATTATTTTAAAGTATGTACTTAACTCACAAAATATCTTACCGCCCATTAATCTTCGTAGACGGTTGAGTTAATACATTATCTACCTAGTCATTGGGAACATTAGTAAGCGCGAGTTTAAATTTAAAAAAATAACATTAAAGAATATTTAATCATTTTGATTATAATAAAACACTTACAAATAAAAACCGATAATATAGAAAAGTGTAAAATAAAGTTTCATTTTGTGCACATTTTCACGTCAGCAGCTCTAACATAAATGCAAGTTCAAACCAATCTCAAGTAAACACAGTTCAAATCACCACTCTTAGAAATAAAATAAACTATTTCAAAATAGTTTTCAAGCAATTATCTATGTCGTAATTGTCTGTGAACATACAATTAATGGTTGCACTAGACTAAAGCCTTGTACCCTTCTGCACATTAGATTACACAATAAACGCCATAAAAAGTTAATGGCCATTTTCACGAATTAATTCAATTAATTCGCCCCACCTGAGTGAAACAGCACATTACAGCGCATATTAATGAATTAATAATAATGGTAATATTAATAATAAAAGAAATTACTAAACTAACATATATACCTTCAATTTAATTAAATGTGTTTTCACTTCTTTAGCAAAACTCTGCGAATCGAGGATGGTGATCCCAGCTTCTTCTAAGTCATTGAGCAGCTTATTGTGTGCCTGAAAACATTCTAAGTTTTAAATTTCATTTTTTAATTTAAGTTTCCAATATAAGTTCAGCTCACCAAAGCATAGCGCGGTTTATTCTGGTAAAGTGTGCCCACCTGGGTCCAATTGAATAATTTCAACAGGTGTATCCGTGGAGAATTGAATTCGTTCTCGCTGGGAACCATTCGAAAGAAATAGGGGTAATTCTGGTTGGTGAACATCGGATGCGTGTCGGCGTAAGACAACTGCAAAGTAATTTCCGATATGCCGATCAGAAATGGCAAAGTAAAAGCAAAGTGCATGAAGCCTCCAATATCTGCTCCTGGCATCTAATGGCTGAAAACCTGTTTGCTGCACCGAATGCCACTTAGTTTGCAAATTGAAGTACCAATTTATAAGCGAAAAAAAATTACAAATTTTTTCTGTGGTTTTAGTATTTACGTACGTGTTATACGTACATGTTATTATTTTAATTATAATAAAGTTTCATGAAGGCTTTATGTATTTATGGGTCGTTTTGCCAAGAATTAACAAGTATTAAGTTAACATAACATGCATTACAGCTGTTAAGTGCATAAGAACTAATGGAAATAAGAAATTATTTTCAGCACGAGAAATCTTTTGTAGTTTTGGCTATAAGTACTAAATTCTATCAACTGCAGCTCTTGGCACTTACATCAAAAAAAAAAAATAAAATTCTGCTTCTTTACTTTGTTTGCACTAATGTGATTGGAAAATTCAATTGCCAGTTGTCACTTGAACTGCACAGAGGTGAAGAAAATTGATTTTAAATATGAAAAATTAGAAAAAAGAACTGCATTTCATGGTCCCGAAAATTAAAAGATGAAAGAATTTTTCTTTTTGAATTCAGATCCCTTGATAGACAAAAGTGAGCAGACCCATTAAAAAGCAAAGCTAAAAACAAACATTCAGTATACCCAGATTAAACTTTTCAACTTATGTTGGATAGAATTCACAGAAGCTGCTGCCACTAAAAAACTTTTAGTGAAACTACGCTGTTAAATCTAAAAACACGATACAAATAGTCGAATCAATTCACGATACATTTGTTTTGTCTGCAATGTAGTCTCACTTTTGGCATGATTTAAAGTGCTATTGTAATATACATGCACGAAGATTTAATGGACATATAGCACGATTTGTAGCGATCATTTATATTCGTTTTTACCAGTCAAGAAAAGATGGTGCTATATAAAATAAGATAAAAGCAACTACTACAAATCTACAATTAAAACTTTAATAACATGATCAGCATATCATGTTATCATTATAAGATAATAACATCCAGCTATGTTCATTCTTCATAGAGAATTTAAACTATTGTCGTTGTCGATCCTACTGCGTTGCTGTTGCAGCATTTGGACTAGCAAAAAAAATGGTATTTTTGTTTCTTTTTTTGGAGCTGAGTGGCAGGATAGGATAAAAATGATTGCAATATTGCTGAAACCACATCAAAACTGTACAGACCATTGGGCTATATCCTTATCAAAAACTGTTAAAGAAAAAAAAGAGAAAAATAAAAAAACTCCCAAAAATGTCAGTTGCTAAGAGCTAGAAACTGTACGTATTTTGAAAATAAAAAAAGTTACCGTCGTGGTTGTAGTTGCTTTGCTGTAGGATAAATACGTATAGCCTAAACTAAAATAACATAATTTTTGCATTTGCTCTATGTACTTTTAAACGAAATCAAAATTCGCATTTCCCGCACTAATGAACTCCAAATTAAATCTTCAAGCTACTTTAAACTGATTGCGCTTTGTGCTAAAGCTGGATAATCGCCAATATTAAGGATTATGCAAAAAGAAAAGAAAAATAAAATAAAATTGGGTCTAGTTCCCTACTTCAATAACATGATCTAGATAAGCTAGTAATAATTATTTTCATATTTGAATAATGTGAATTTTTTGTTAGGAATAGCTGTCTTTATAATTTTTACGCAGACAATTTGTATAATTAAAATAATTAGAACTTTTGAAAAATCCGTTTGAGTTTGAACATCACTAATGCCATAATTAAATCTGCACAGCAAAATTACAAAATTCATATTTGTGACCCTACTGGATGTCAAATTGAAGCTGTCGACACACTAGAGAATTACCTCTTGCCTCTAGCAACCCTAATAGACTGATAAATATTAACGCAACTTTTATCTATATGGTACTTTAATAGCCAAAGGTAATTGACTTGCAGAATAGAGTTCGCCATTAGAGGTCAAGCAAGCTAAACAAACAAAAAATAAATAAAACAAGAAATAAAATTTCTTCAGAACATCCAAACATCAATATACATGATAAAATTAAAAACACAAAAAGTAGCAAAAATGTAGCTGAAAATGAAACAACACAAAAAATAATTAATAAAACATGCAAAAAATGTACGTTAATATCAAGAAAAGCTGTTTGATAGTAATTGGTAGTACACGATAAAATATATACATCGAGTGCATGTCATCTGTCGTGACTAGAATCCAATTTTTTCCAGGATTGGATATTTATTTACTTCAGAAAATCACAACATAAAACACAATTCTTCCGAAGAAGAACAGCGGTTGATCACATTGATTGATTGTATGACTACTTGACACAGACACATCCGTGACAAAGATTGATTTAATTACTCCCTCGACGCACCAAAAAAAGCAAAAAAATAAAGCAAGACGAGAAGAGTTGGTAAAAAGAGACGAAAATAAAATACTACAAACAATTGAGAAAGGACAAATAAAACAATGGCCATAAACTACACTCTTACCTGTGTCAGAAACCAGATCCTTGAAGTCTTGGCCACTGGATCGGTGACTTGTGTGCAAGCAGCACCAAAGAGAATCACTTTAGTTGGAGTTTTGTACATCATGTCAAAAAAAGCTTTCATTCCAACAGCTGCATCACACTAAAAGAAAAAAAAAAGAAGAATAAAAAAAGAAATCAATTTACATTTGCCTTTCCACTCTTACTTGTTAGTAAATCGAAAGTTGATGAAAATAAACAATCGATCATTTTACTTGTCAAGTGTCTTTGTATAGACACCCTTCTTACATTTTTAAAAAACAAATAGAAAATTCTCCTGAAATGGATGAAGAGAAACGTGGATTTTCATTCCATTTATTTTTTTATCGAGGACTTTGAGAAAAGAATCATCTACACTTCATTTTTACAATCGTTTTCAATGCTGAATACGGAATACCTGGGGTATTTGTTTTCTCCAATATCCAACGTAATGTATGGAAAAGATCTATTAAATCTCCGTTTGTTCACTGGAGATTGTTGGCAAAAGTAATCGATATACAAATTAAAAAAATTTAAAAAAAGCACAACACATGTAAATATGCAGTGCAAATAATTTTTATCAGAATTGGGACAATTAATTTGTAAATTCGTGATAAGACAAAAATGTTTTCGTCTCTTTGTTTGCGTTGTCACAAATGAAGTACTACATCATTTATTCATTTCATTTCATTGAAGTTGAAGTTGTGCTTTATTTATTCTAACAAAAGACTTTAAATGCACATGAGATTCACATGAGATTAAACTTAACTAATAGCTTTGATTTCTATTCCCCAATTGAAGTAATCGGTGTACTTAAGTTTAGAAACTCCTAATTCACTGTTCTTTTTATTTCACTTATAAAAAAAAAAAAAAATAAGAGAAAATGAGACAAAGATCTATTATAAGGTACCCAGTTCAGAAACCAATTTCCTGGTAAATTTCCGGTATACATTTCCAATAAGAAAAAATAGAGAAAAACTTTACAAAAAAAATTACAAAAAAACTGATTATTATCGCATTATAAATTTATGAAGTCCTGTAAGACATTTTCTGGTTGTTATCGACATTTTCTTGTGAAACCGGATGTCACAGTAAGTCATTAACCAATTAAACAGTCTACTAAACAACAATTAAGTTGCTGTGTATGGCTGAATCAACTGGTCACACAATATTTGCCATTTCAAAGTCTCTCAGATTTTAATGTGCACCACTAAACCTATTTTATTCGATCTCATTGAAGAAATTAATTGATTTTCTCGTATAAGCAGCAAGGAATTTAAATTCGATGTGAGAAATAGAGAAATCGAATGGTTTAAGTACGTTGTGAAAGAATTAATAAAATCTGTTTTATCTGATAGATAAGAATATGACAAAGTCGTAATTCAATTATGACAGAAGTTGGTTCGAATTTATTCATCACTCGCAATATATAAGATTAAAATATTGAAAAAGTTGAGAAAATTCTATTATTTTAGCTTGAAGATGTCAAAAAGAATATATCTAGCGGCTGTTAAACTCGTTGCGCCCATAAGAAAGATGTCAGCCGTCAGAAAAACAAAAACGAAAAACTACTTTCAGATATAGCCTTCAGCAAAACATACGGCAAAAATATTAAGTTTTTTAAAGATGTACCTAATCAAAGATAGACATAAAAAAAACTGTCGACAGCTTAAAATTAAAGTTTTCTTTTCTTTTCTTCCCCCCCCCCCCGCAGTTTTATTGACACAAAACCTTTTGTTGTCTTTAGCTTGCACATGACACATGCACTTTAACCTCTACGGTCTCGTTTGGTTTAACATTAATTCACAAGAGGAATAAAAACACATGGAAATAAATTTCCAGTCGCATGAAAAAGAAAAAAATAAGATTTTGCAAAAAGCTAAAAATGTGAACTTCTGATATTCCCATTTCTCTAGTGTATACATAAAATACGAATATTTACGCTTCTGTGGAGGTGCGCAAACCTTTCAAATCTAAATATCGAAAGTCAAAGCCAATATGTCGCTCATCGCTCCAAGGTGGAATCTTCTTACCTCCACCTCCACCTACAAACTTCAAATCCTAGCCATAGTGCTCTAACTATCTCTAACAGCTAAAAAGAAAAAAAAATTTTCATTAGTGTGGTTGATTTCAATTTTCTTGCTGTAGCAAAAAACCGTGACATCTTTCTAGTTCTTGCCATTACAAGTAGAGAGTTAAAAATTTTACAGCAGGGGTCTCAACTCTCAAAAACTGTACCACCCAACTGTCGTATTTTTTTGCTCACAACAGATTGCGAGTTTGTGCGAGTTTTTGAATGTTCATATTGTAAAATAATAAAAATTTTGAAAAAAAAAATTAAACAAAAGATTTAACATAAAAAGTTCCTAATTGCGCACTGCAGCATCCCACATCCCCCGCCCACCTACTGCAAATTAAGTAGACCTCATGCGCAACTAAATTGAAATATAAGAAACTCCATTAGCAATTCCAATGCGATAAAGAGTGCTGTTTAAGTGCTGAATGTACTATACCACTATCTAGGACTAGAACTATTGAGATGGGTTAAAAGTCACAGGTACTTTTTAGTATTTACCCTTGTTCGCTTTGCTTTGCGGGTCTTAAAATGTGGCCCACCGCACATTTAGGACCGTGTGCAATAGGATCTTTATGGTTAACCATTAAAAAGTTGATGTTTTTTAGAAAGAACCCATACCCATAACAAAAAAATTATAAACATTTGCAACAAAACTTGCCCGCAACTCCCAACTTCAATAGTTACATCAATTTAACTAAATGCAAATGCAAGAGCGTCATTAGTGCCCACGAAATGGCTCACCATGGATTTAAAAAGCACCTTTATTTACTTAACGAGTTCAGAGGTTGCTCTTTCTCTATTCCCCTTTTCTAAAACTCGTTAGCAATCTCACATGACAATTTTGTAACTTAACTAAACACATAATTAAGAACGTTTCACATTTCTGCTTCTCATCTACCCGCGACAAAGCTCTAATAACATCAAACAAGATGTTTACCCGGGTTTTCTTTGTAGGAAACCTATATTTAAATTCTCATTATAAATAAAAATATAATTATTCTGCGCAAGAAAATTGCAAAAAACTCAAAATGTTGGATTCTCATTAATAATTTCTTCAAACAACTCAATTCCAAACATCTCATTCCATTTTATTTCGATAAAAAATATTTGCTTGTGCAGCGCAGCAAAGCACTTGGGGCACAAGATAAATAAACTCCTGCTTTTATTACTTGTAACGTTAAAAACTATCCAAATAATTTTAAAAATCTGTCTTAAAAATTTAAAAAAAAAAATCATCGCAATTTAATAATAGAAATAGTATAAAATTACATCCCAAATGTCTGAAAAACAACCCGACCGTGCAGATTTTTCTCAAATTTATTCACTGCTAATAGGTTTTAAGAGTTTTATACCATTAAAATCTTATTATCTTTCGTCTATTTTCGTTCTTCAGACCATTACATGGTAATAGAAAAAAAAAAATGGGGCGTAGTTTAAACGAGTTCATATGTTCCAATTAATGCAAATGGATCAGTTTTGTATAAACATGTATGGCACGATCAATAAATACTACACCAACTTTCTATTCAGTACTGAAAATCGTTTCTGCCATGTACCATTTCACCGGTTAATGAGGTCAATTGATTCCTTAAGCGCTTTATCACCTATATGATATAACTAATGATACAACTGTACTTGTATTTTAAAGAATATAAAACTAAAATAGAAAAATAATCCTCTTGATTACTTTGTTGTTGAAAATAAGAGGATGTACAGTGTACTTGTTTATATCCTTCGAATTTAAAATACCTTATTGATCCTAAATGCCCTTGCTTTATAATCAATATATTTTGCTTATATGTTACTAACAAAGCAGACGCAACAAAGTAACTAAATACTCGCTAAAATCTAAGAAAGGTTATTTCATAATAGGATTCCAGACACGCCTGCTAGTGGATAGTGGAGGCTTTTGTGATCTGCTTTGTCTACAGCTATAACAATGTGATAAGACAGTTTTCAAATTTGTATGCTGGACAACAAAGTGTAGACAACAAAGGTTATTATTTTAATTATTTAATGTTCTAACGAAACTTTTAATCGCACCGATTTGCGAGACAATTAATATGTTCCCATTTAACAAACGCAGATTATTATTTTTTATTTATTTCAAATCTCTAAATAAGCATTAAAAATCTAATAACTATCTGACTGATTAAAATCTAAGATTTTAAATTTTCTTCATGTCTTTATAAAGAAATTTTCAACTTCATCAATTAAATAAGTTGGAGAACTTCATTATGATATTATAGCAATACTTGCAGGGTACGTATACATCTGAAGGGTGCTTATTTTATAACATGTGCTGGTTCACTTGAAATTGTCTTTCTAGTTACTGAATACCTAATACCTATCTCTATAACTTACAAAACTAAGTACCAGTACATCTATTTAAATTATTTGTGCACCATCAACACGAAGAATGTTTTTATAGTTTAATGCAACCTGCCTGCTTTTGAACGAACATGCGCTTATCAGATCCTCACTTGAATATGAGTCTGACATGTATAATCGGAAATCGGATAAATTAGAACCTAAAACTTTAAACTTTTAAACCACATTGGATTAGCAAACCCATAAACAAATCTTCGTATAGTTTTTGCAAATTTGATTTATTAAACAAACTGCACCGTACTTAAAAAATATTAGAACTTTTAGAATTTTGATTTTCGAAATTTAACAATAAATGACAGTAAAAATATCTAACTTTTCTGGGTTTTTACATACCTTCTATTACACTCATAGAAAAAAAGTCGCCATTTTATTCCATTTGTGGAGTTATGCATTGTTCTGTGGCCAACTCCGTAATCAGAGTAATGGTACTCCAAAACGAGAGTTTGGTGTATGAAAAACTACATTTTTGAAGTAACAGTACTCTGAAATGAAATATCAAAACTCTGAAATGGAATATCAAAACTCTGAAATTGAAGTATTATTACTCTTTTAATGCTTGGTTCCTACTTGGAGCAGAAAAGGGGAACTTTCTGCCCAATTTTCAGATTAGGATCATCTTAATGCTTGGTTCCTACTTGACACAAACTCAGACAGAAAAATTAAGGAAATTAGGATGATCCTAATCTGAAAATTGCTAAGTGGGAATTTAGCATAAATGTGAGAGTTGGCCATGGGACAAAATGGAGTAAAATAGAAACATTTTTTGGGAGTACACCATATATTTATTTGTCACCAAATCTGCCAAAAACGTTTTAATCCACTTTTCATAAACCAAATGACAGGATTAGGCGCGCTACTGAAAAAAATAGCGCCGGTAGTATTGAGCTACAAATTTATGAAATAGTGAACCACATTGCGCTACCACTACTTAAAAATTTGTAGCAACCCGGCGCTGCATGCTGCAAATAAAGCGCATGCGATGCACTACTTTTCCCGCTATTTCAACGTCAGAGTAATGGAACGTTCCATTGACTCTGGCGAGGGATTCCTGCATAAATGCCATTTGAATGACGTTTGTGTGACGTTTTGCCTAGGTATGGAAATAGCGTAAAAGTAGTTCAACTTGCACTACTTTTTTGCTATTTAGGGCATAAATGTAATTGGCGCTACTTTCCGCTCTGCGTTCCTGATAGACCTACCACCAAAACATACGACCAACTGCAGACGATGATGAAGATTTACCAGTGTCCTGCTCCACTGGAAGTGGCAGAACGTGCGCGATTCGACTACCGCGTTCAACAACCACAAGAATCCATCGCTCAGTTTAATGTTGCGCTCCATGCAATGTCGCAACACTGCAATTTTGGCTATCAGTTAACTACTCGCCTACGCGATCGACTGGTGTCGGGGATCCGCTCCAAGTCCATCAGAAAATCGCTCTACGTCATGAAGAATCTCACCTACGAGAAAGCGCTTGAATCTGCTCTTGCGATCGAGTTAGCTACGAGCAAAGTAGGGAATTCCCCAGCTGCTCAGCTTCACTCACTTTAGTGCTCCAAAGCAACAACTGCAGCAACAGCAGCAGTTCAAGTCGTCCAACAATGCTCAAGGACGCCACAAACGCTCATCTAAGCCAAATAATTCATCTACTTCTACGCGTAATATGGGCACTACCCGTAATATGCAATATGCTTGTCTCTCGTGTGGCTCATCAACCCATCTGAGACCGCAATGCCCGCATAAAGATGCTACGTGCAATGGGTGTGGTAAACATGGCCACATCAAACCCGTTTGTATGTCCAGTGGAGCAAAATCCGCTCACCGAGTTAAAACTGCAAATGCAAGAGGATTTATCCTTCTACAACATTAGATGCAGTGATGTTCCAGTTAACAATGTCAGATTCACTCGTACCAAGTCGATGATGCTGACAGTTAACATCGCTAACGTGTCTCTTCCTATAGAGATTGACACTGGCGCCGCTGCGACTATTAT
The DNA here is from genome assembly GCA_000239455.1 of Strigamia maritima. Lineage (NCBI taxonomy): Eukaryota > Metazoa > Arthropoda > Chilopoda > Geophilomorpha > Linotaeniidae > Strigamia > Strigamia maritima. Next base: position 1,138,048 of record JH432010.1, on the reverse strand, counting down.
TTCCAAACACTGTTTCAATGCACATTTTTTATCATTTCATCTGGAAAAAATTCCAATGAAAGTATCAGCTTATGATGGCCATGCCTTACCAATGGCAGGCGTTTGTGTAGTACCAGTCATATTCCGTGGCCGCAAATTTGAGCTTCCTCTTTGCGTCGCCACAATCAGAGCCGTTCCACTTCTTGGACGTGACTGGCTATCACATTTTGGTTTGCTGGACGATTTCGCCATTTGCGCTGATGTCGACATCCACACCATTCAACCTAGTGCTTCTGCAATTGCTGCTTCTGAGGACACTTCCTCTAAAGCACTTGCAAACTTGCTCGCAAAACACGCACAAGTGTTCCGCCTTGCCTGACCCACCAAGGGCTACTCCCTTGCAGTGGCCAATTTCCGATGCAATTTGGGGTCGTCTCCATATAGACTTTGCTGGCCCATTTCTCGGAAAAACCTTTCTCCTTGCTGTTGATGCCAAAACCAAGTGGTGTGAGGCCCAGTTGATGACATCAACAACAGCAGCTGCTACAATTACTGTTCTCTCTGACTGGTTCGAACAACACGGTTTACCACTACATGTTCACTCTGATAATGGTCCCCAATTCACCGCTGCTTAATTTCGGGATTTCTTGGCACGAAATGGCATCCGCCAAACCTTTTCACTGCCGTACCATCCTGCGACCAATGGCGCAGTCGAAGGGTTTGTGAAAACCTTTAAATGGCAAATGCAGAAATTCGTTTCGAGTGGCAGTTCCATTCAGAAGGCGATTTCTCAATTCCTGTTCTCATATCGCACAACGCCTCATGTTTCAACAGGAAAGACGCCATCGGAATTATTTCATCGACGCACACTCCTTACACAACTTCACTTGTTGGATCCACACTTATCACCAGAAACTTCATTGATGCCAACAAAGCGTCGATTTTCAGTCAGTGATCTAGTCTACGCAAGTGATTACCACGGAGAAGATCGTTGGGTTCCAGGTGTAATCAAGAGGATAGTTTCCTCTTCTACATATTCGATCGAGGTTGCCAATGCTGTCATTTGGCACCGCCACTCAGATCAACTATGCTCTTCTCGAGTTTCTTTGGCTGCTGCGTCACCAAATGAAAGAGGGGAAAACCCTTCTAAAAACTCAGAAAGCGAAATTTTATTTTCTTGCAGAGACAATCATAAATACTCCATCTGCTGCAATACCCGCAAACGCTACAGTACAGCAACAAATTCCAGCACCAATTCCGCATTCATCGGCTCATCCAGCGTCACCAACAGGTGCTCGCAATTGCAATCAGTGCACAAGTCCTCCAGTACGTCGATACCCATTGTGAAATCAACAACCTCCGAACTGGCTAAGGTTTCCTTAAGTTTTTACTTCATATATTGTGTTGCTTGTTACTTGCATTTAATTTAGCGTTTAGTTCTTTTTTGTCTACTGTTTTGCTTTTCTTTATATCATTGTGTTCCACAATTGTCGTGGATATTGTTGTGTTTCCACCTTTTAGCTAACCCAATTGTTAGCTGTTATCTTATTGGCTGTTTACCTGCAACAGCACCACCTGTCCTGTATATATATTTTGTACTTCCTGTAATAAAATTTAGTCTTATTTCCACTAGCCAACGTGTTGCCATGCTGCCTTCATTTTCTCCACCTCATTGTTAGTTCACAACATAACAGTAACAATTAAACCACTGTTTAGTTAGCCATACAAAAGTTGCATAAATTTGACCCATTTTATCTTCAAATCTTTTTATCTTCATTTCTTTAATAAGTTGCAGAAAGAAAAAAAATAAGCTGCACTTATTATGAAATGGGCAATATGGAAAAATGGAAAAGGCGTTTTGTCTTCACGACACCAGAAAATGCGATTTTGTTTCTATGTATGTACGTGACATAGGGCAGTCGCCTATCTAAAATAAGTACCGCACTACCGATCAAACCAATAGTCGTTACTTCAAGAAAAATGATAAAAAAACCACTGGAAAATGGTTAATCTTATCAAGAACGCTGCATTTAAAAAAAATATATATCACATCGTTTATTTTCTAGTAAAATGTTTAGACAACAGAAACAGTTTTATTGCATTACACGATATTGAATTTTCGTGTTTTGTGTGATGGAATTTGATCATCTCAAAACTGTGTTAACCAGTTGTAGAGATAGCAACTGAAGCGAACAGACATGAAAGCATAACAACAAGAACTCACAACCTGCTCTTCTTGTACCATTTTTCCTCTTTCCTTGTTTCGATAATGTATTGTTTTGTTGGATTTCCAATATATGTTGCTCTTTTTGTGTATTCTCACGAAAAAAACCCTCAGCTCACGGAACTAACCATGCAATTACAATGAGCTCAATGTCCTAAATAAAAAGCAGATTATCAGTATATAGAGGATTTGCGCTGATCACAAAAACATATATACATATCAACGTACAAACGTATATACGTATCAACGAACAAACGTATATACGTATCAACGTACAAACGTATATACGTATCAACGTACAAACGTATATACGTATCAACGTACAAACGTATAACTTTTTAATCTATACATTTGAACGTTCATGCGTACATATGTTTATGTTGATACGTGATGAGTGTTTGCGCAAACAAAAATATCATCGTAACAATGTAACAACATCGATCTGATGCTAGTGTCATTCGAACTTGATTCAAATACCCGTTGCAGTCAATGGTGATGTTGTGTTGGTGTTGGTGGCGGCGATGGTTCATTATTTTCTAATTCTAATATTCTAATACTGTGTCCTCAGCTTCTATTTTATCGTTGACCCGTCATTTTTTACGTATAACTTTATTATTTATATGTTTGTACGTTTATGCGTACATACGTTTACGTTGATACGTGATTGTGTTTGCGCAAACAAAAAAATCACGTAACAACGTGGTGTCAATCGATCTAATGCTGGTGTCACTCGGACCAAATTCAAATACCTGTTGCAGTCAATGGTGGTGGTGCTGGTGGCGGACATGGTTCGTTATTTTTACGTCCTCGGCCTCTACCGAGTGCTGGGCTGTCATTTTTGCAAATGACGGCTTAATTTTTACGTCCTCGGCCTCTAATACTGCGTCCTCGGCCTCTACCGAGTGCTGGGCCGTCATTTTTGCAAATGGCGGCTTGCAAAAACGGAAGCGAGCCGGTTGCTTTGATATGCGCATGCGCATAACAATACGTTCATACGTACATACGTTCAGGTGATAAACGTATGGACCAACGTAAGAATTGAATTCTTACATTGATCTGAACGTTTTAACAATCACATATCAACTTATCTACGTATGAAACATACGTTCTTACGTCGATACAATTGTGTAAATTTCAGGTGCGCAAATCCTCTAATTGTTACGTTGATCTGTACGTTTTAACAATCACGTATCAACGTATCTACGTATGAAACATACGCTCATACGTTAATACAAATTTCAAGTGCGCAAATCCTCTATTAAAAAAATGTTCTGATCACTTAGATATTGTTTTATAAAGCGTCAAAAACGACAGTGAGTTAGTGACTCATGCTAAAACTAACTTGAACAAGTGAACATTTGTTGAAAATATTTGACAGAAAAAGATTTTTTGTTGAATGACCACTTTTAGCCAGTGTAAACGACCATTACAACGTAGCTGGTGCTTTCGCACCATTTTGATTGTAGACTACTTTGAGCATAACTTCAGACGCTCAAAAATTGATGTTATGGTAATTTTTAAGTTTTAACAACCCAAATGTATTTTATCTGTTATATGAGGTCTGCATAACCGGTTTAATGTTTTCCACGACAACTTTAAATAACTTTTTCGCTAATCGATTTAAAAACTGTTTTTCGTCAACTAAAAGATTATTTTACCATAATTTAATTTCATTTTAATTTTATTTGTTATTTTCTAAGAATTTTTTTAAATTAAAATTTTTTATTTACAATAACCCGACTCATTAAGGTAGTAGAATTGTCAGCTCGAGCTTATGGTCCCCTGAGGTGAGCTGCAGGTCGGGTACATTAAGTAATTACATTAAGAATATTTAGGAGCCTCGCACAATGGCAGCCATTAGCTATAATCTTACAGGTGTTAGAGACATTTTACCGCTTCCTTTTAAAAATATTGAAAAAAATAATGGTTAGTTTTCCTTTGAAGATCTTTCTATGTGAAGAAAAAAACCTATAATATCCTTAAGTTTAAAACAATAAAAGACAAAGAAAGAGTAGATTTTCAATTTGAAAATCTGACTACAGAATACACATTGCAACTGAACAATCTAAATTGAAGAAAGAAAATTCATTTCCATAAAAATAAATATTTACTTAAAGCACTGCAGAAGAGTAGTTTTTTGGAGTTTTTTCCCCCCCATTTCAATAAGAAATTTGATTTAGCAAAATGTTTCTATTATAATAGATATCCATTAACCACGCTCACATAGTATCTAAGTCCACAAACTCAATTAAAAACCAAAATTAAAATAAATTTGATTCTTCAAGTGTTATTTATTTCGTATTTGGTAAAGCTAAGTTCACGTCAAGATCTTAAGCCCCATTCCTGCTAATCGTTATAATATTTTCAACTTTAAATAATTGAATCATGATCACCACTACTACAACTAACCGTTCGGCTGCCAGAAGCGCGTGGCATTGTCAATTCATTTCGATTAAGTATTCGTTTAATTTGTTTCCACTCTAATCTCTTCATCCTCCATTCATTCCACTTTTAAAATGAAAATTGTAAAATCATCGTGCGTATGCCTACATAAATTATGGGTTTTACAAAAGCCAAATTGTGCTCAGGTATAAGTTTTGGTTTCTTGGTTTCCCAAACAAACCGCTAAGTCTGGACGTATATTGTTTACGTTAAATTTGCATTTGAGGAAATTTAGTTACAGAAGCATGCAGATGACAAGTCAACAACGTAAAAATTCCGAAAATTTTGAAACATTGGTCGCTTTGGGCTTTAATTATGAAAATGTAATTTATATGTGCATTGAAGCTTATTTTCTTTTTATGTTTCTAAGCAGCAATGCCTGACCATGTAAATAATTGAGTTTAATTTTTATAATAGGAATGCAGAAAACTTCCCAGCAAAAATCACGTGCAAAATACACTGAAATCCTGGCTACAAAGTACAAACCGTTTAAGTTTTAATTTTGCTGTATTGCACCCTTTTAGCTGTGCTCGTATTAAGAAACTAAATGTTATAGAAAATGTGCATCCAGAATTACCACACGACTATGTGCTAATCTATTGTTTATTCAAATATCAAAGAACAATAATTGTTCTTTGATATTTGATAGTAAACTTGGGTATAGAGACGGAAGTAGCCAGAAAAAACCACTTTCCGAAAAGTATTTTTACTTCAAAGATGTCACGTTGTATTTTAAATTTACACACTTACAAAATAAACAAAAAACTAGCACTACTGAAACAAAAAAAAACGAATTTTTCACAACATCAATAATACATTGGGAAAAAATGTACACTTCTAAAAAGTATAGAAAGAATTACCTCTCGAGAAAAATATTTGCAGAAAGATTCACTAGCCATAATTCAAAAAAGTGATAAAGTATATAGTACAAAAGAAATAAATAAAATACAAAAAAAAATACAAAAAAGTGAATAAATTCATGGAATCTTTCATTTTTTTAGTTCTGCACTGTCTCAAAATTTATATATAAACAAAAATAGTTTTTGATAACAAAACTTCATAATCGAGTACATTATTTAATAACCCTTCAAAAATAATTTCATAAATGAATTCTTTCCAACTGCGTGGAACAAGGAAGCCACAAATGTCAATATTAAATTTTGTCATTATTGCTCAGTTCCGCGTCCGTTTCTAATGACAAACAGCATAAAAGTCGGAAAAAAAATCTTCGTAATAATACATCAAATTCAAAAAATAATTTATTAGCTAATAAAATGCACATTCATAAACTATAGTAAGTGCATATTTATTCTGTAATTTACCTTGTAATATTAAAACTAAATTTTCAGACTAATAAAAAGTTTTTATAGTAAACAGCCTCATTCAATATATGGATACCTCATGCTGAGTTCTGAGTGAAGTTTTATGCTATTTTCATCGTGCAAGCGCATGCGAGTACAGATGTCTAGGCCAATTTTTAAGAGACAGCACGTAATTTTCTGTATTGCTAATGCATGTTGGGCCCAGGTATAGACTTTTATGAGCATATAATTCTGAAGTTTATAGATGCTGAAAAGTTTGCCAATTTTTAATGTCTTTGTTGTTATCCTCTTAATTTGATGTAGATGGACAGAACTGAAACCATCATTTGAATTTGAAACACAGATATGACACTCGTAAAATGTTGAGATGACAGCATCTCTAATTCCTTATTTTGTACAGACCAATAATCCGCTTATGCCAATATGCCGTAAAAATATCTAGCATGTAAACTTTCTGTAAGTTTTAGATAAGTGTCATAATTGTGTACACTATCAATTTGATAAGTGTATATATAACAACAACTGCCTCAAATATTTATAGCTCAGCTAAGTTTGTGTAGACTTTTGTCGAAATATGTCCACACGGAATAGCATAACAAAATTTATTTTAGCACGTATTAAATTAGCGCATATTGTATGCAACTTTATTATTCTTATTTAATGTCAAAGACTAAATCAATTTTCAATTTTGGTTTATCGGTTTGAAGTCGGCTTACAGAGAACAGAATTACACAGAAGTAAAGCTCAATAACCGTCATTTTGGCATTCGCACAATCATATAACAAATTTCTTGGCGACCACGAGCCAAGAACGGACAATGGCCTCATTTTAAATTTATAAATTCTTGAATCATTAAATCCATGACAAACACATCATTAATAAAAAAAATCTTGCCAACTCAAAATCATAAAAAATTCTATTTTCATCTCAAAATTACATTTTTCTCTTTCTTTGTTGTTGTCATTACTTAGTTATGTCGCATCGCTGACAGCAGGGATGCTGCAATTTTTTTTCAAGATTGTGATTCAGCAATGGAGACAGCCACATCAAAGTCGAAGAGAAGCTAGCTCCGCTTCTTACAGCAAACCAATACCAATTTAACTTGCACTTGCTTTGCATTTTTAACCATAAATGACTGCGGTTTTATAAAGCTTGAAATAAGAAGATTTCACACGAGTACAAACTTTTAATCACACGTATCTCTAATACTTACTCTGTATGAAAACACCGCGAAATTATTCAAATTCAAAATCGTTTTTTTAATCCGCTTCTAGTTAAGCCAAGACCAAATCCCCAATTGGAGTGACGAAACACCAATCATGGGACGAATATACCAATCAGCGAGACGTCACACCAATCGGAAAATCGTCACATAACCATCTCGTCGACTTTAAAAATCAAATTTATAATACAAAAAGCAAACAAAAATCTTGTATTGAAAGAAAATGAATAGTTCGGTTCTGTACAAAAAAATGCAGAGAATTTAATTTAACAAAACAACGCTTAAGGCACTTTTCTAATAAATCATTCGCAATCCTTCCATTTTTTCATTAATTTATAATATATATTGTATCATAAAAAACCTACAAAAATTTCAAAACAAGTAATAGCCTCATTTTTAAAAAAAAATAAAAAAAAAATAAAAAAAAAGATGGCTCCATTCCAAAAGAGAAAACAAAATGGAAAAAAAATTGCCTAATAAATAATTTCAAATAGTGGACAGAATAAGAACCCTCTTTCCTCCTCTTCTTGTGGCCTTAAGAGATGTCCAATCATCTTTTTTTGGATTTTATTAATAACATGAAGTTTATTTCAGACACGTCAATTGGCTTTGTTTTCTTCAATGCTCTTACACCTCAGGGTACTACGTGGAGTTGAAGTGGAAGAACTAAGATAGAAACTCTTCCCTTGAAAATACGAATGCCCCAGTGTAAACATGATACGTGTTTGTGGCGCCTCATTCACTCATCGCATGACATCCCAGAGATGTTGATTGAGACGTCCATCCGGAAGACATATTGAGCAGGGTGGCAGGTTTTTTCCATTTTAAAAATTTATTAAGATTTTTATTATAGTTGGAACTTTAACTGATTTTGCCATTTACCGATAGCATTTTCAATATCAACTTGAATTATTTTGTTGTTAGAATTTTCAGTGTCCCCTCGTGTTTCTAAAACTAATGGTGCAAATTCATATCAATCACTTGAGCTAAATAGCAATATTTAGAAATTCCGCGTCAAAAGAATCATTTGTTCTGTTGCGGTTGTTAAATATAGGCTCCTAAATTAGATGTTTACTACATGTATGTAAATATTTAATATTTAATTAGATATACAAGTAGTATAGACAAAAGTTGTTAAGTGGGAGTTTGTTTGATTGTTGTTCTGAAATTATTTTTTTTTATACAACAAAAGCTGTGGTATCGGTTTGAGTGCTCAACCGAAATTTGTTTTAGTTATTATCGTCTTTTAATTAGCTGCAAGATTAATATTTAGTGCCCTTAACCTTTTAAACGTATAAAATGCAACCATCCAGCTAAGCCTCAACATTTTCATAATCCAATATTAAAATCAAATTTCTGGTCATACAAATTTCAAGTTTTCTGAAGAAAACTTAAAAAGAAATGAAAAAATATAATATTGACTTTACGTGTCCCTTCTCTCTAGTGTTCATCATCATCTTGTTTTTTAAATTGGGAATAAAATTAAAAATTTGATTTCTCTGTTCGTTCGTTATACTTCAGAAAATTGAAGAAAAAAAACTGTTTTCTTCTTTTAGAAAGAAGAAAAATAAAACAAAAAAAAAAAAAATTTTAAATTTTTTTAAAACTCATTTCAGTTTTTGATTAAAACCGAGGCATCAGTTTGTATAGAAATTGACAATACAAAATCGAAACGTTTCATGTTTCTTTTGCGGCAAAAAATAATATTAAAAAAATTCGCACGATTTCTCAGGACAATGTGAATCCAGCCAAGAATTAAGCCTATATGTTCTGCAGAAAGCATTAGGTAATCTAGAGCGTGACGCATCTTAAGTGGTTTTTCGTGAAAAATCGTTTTGCCGCAAAACGGGTCATCTATATCCTAAAGTACTTAAGCGTCTAAGTTTTCAGTCAAATTCTTGCCACTCTTTCACAGCAAATTAGTTCAGAGATTGCAAACCTAAGAATGTTCTCCATCCCAAACAAATTTAAATTAACCAACCAAAAAAAATATCATGACCACATAACGTACTCGATAATGTTAAATTTCAATAAGCAGTTAAAGCTGAAAAATCGATCTAAATGCGTGAAACCCCTATTGTTTTCATTTATTTGCCAAATAATAGTTTTAAAAGATCTAATTAAGTTTAGCTTAAAATTTTTATCTGTGCTACTTTTCTTTCAAACTCAATTTTTCATTTTTTTCATTTTTATTTTTAAATTGTCTTTTGAATGATCATGCGACCATTGTAGCTACCCCCCTGAGTTCACAATATAAATCTAAAAAACTTAAATCGTTTAAAAAAAGCCATCATTCTGTCAGTGCACGTATTAAACTTTCAAGATTCCTATTATTCAGCCAATAAGATGCATTGATGCGAAGAAGAAGAACTGGGCATATAAATGGCTACTAGTCCACATATACACATAGTAACAGTTGTTTACTTACTTGAGTAAATGTTTAATTCATTGGCGATTTTAATTAATAATAATAAAATATAAAATTAATAATTCTAGTAAAACCGTCTATAACCATGTAAGTAATTCCAATTCCTAAAAATGATTATTCTTAATTTTTAATAATTGTTTTCCAATTAATTTAAAGTCTAAATTCATCTTTATCATCTGCAAAAACCGGGTCTAACCTATTCCGCAGATCCCTAATCCGCGAATGCAAATAAATTAATTTTTTGGTCCCTAATCCGCGGAGTGCCTAATCCGCGGAAAATAATTAAATTTAAAAAAATAAAATTAAAACATATTCCTAATCCGCGGATCTTAAAATTAAATAATTTAAACTTACATAATTTACTATTCCGCGGATCCCTAATCCGCGGTGCCTATTCCGCGGATCCCTAATCCGCGGTGCCTATTCCGCGGATCCCTAATCCGCGGTGCCTATTCTGCGGATCCCTAAACGTTACAATCCGCAGATCACAAAAATTTCAATTCAATAATTGAAATAATTGGCAAACTAATTTTGGCCACTTGCTGTGTTGTGGTGGATCTAAGATCTTCCCCTATACTAACAATAGTCTTTTCAACAATTGAAGCTGCTTCTCTCTCTATAGTGGTGGTAGTATCATTTACTTCCACTTCCATAGGCTGGGCATCCTCAATGGTGTCGACTTTGTCCTCCGTTTTTCAAAACTTCACCTGAAGTTGGTCACCATTAATGATGATGTGGTCCATTCTTACTGAACATCACCTCTTTCAGATCAAGTACCCAAGTTTATTGTAATTGAGCCTATACATCGAGGACAGGTAGCCTAGTGTCGATCTTGAGCCGTAAAAAGTGTTGTCCAGTAAAAACGGACCACATCTCTTAGCCAGAATCGAGAAATGGGTCATCATGAATGGTGACCAACTTCCGGTAAAGTTTCGAAAACCGGAGGACAAAATCGCCACCATTGAGGATGCCCAGCGTATGGAAGTGGAAGTCAGGTCTAACCTATTCCGCGGATCCCTAATCCGCGAATGCAAATAAATTAATTTTTTGGTCCCTAATCCGCGGAAAATAATTAAATTTAAAAAAATAAAATATCCCTAATCCGCGGATCTTAAAATTAAATAATTTAAACTTACATAATTTACTATTCCGCGGATCCCTAATCCGCGGTGCCTATTCCGCGGATCCCTAATCCGCGGTGCCTATTCCGCGGATCCCTAATCCGCCAATTCCGCGGTGCCTATTCCGCGGTGCCTATTCCGCGGATGGAACGACGTTACGTATGGCCATCACTTTCACTGTCTCCGTTGACACCACAGTAGGCACCGTTGTTGTGCTTTGTTATGTAATGGGCGCAGAGCTAGGCTCTGTCTGCACAAAAATTTCAACTCAATAAAAAATAAATAAAAAAATAATAAATTCAAATAAGGATTATGCGAATAAACGAAATAAAACAAAATAAAATGACAAATATTTTCAAAAACCTACAGAAATCAAATAATAAGACAGCCTCTATTTGTCGGCTTTTTTTCATCGTTTCGTGTCGAAAAAGACAGTAAAACCTAAATTTAATTTATTTATCTATTTAATTTTAGTTATTTATTTATTTAATTTTATTTATTTAAATTCTTTATTTATTTATTTATTTATTTACTTATTTATTTATTTAATTTAAATTAAATTAAATTCCAATCCGCGGATTGGGGACCCTGCGGATTAGGAATAATTTACATTATTTTTTTTCCCGCGGATTAGGGATCCGCGGAATAGGCACCGCCGATTAGGGATTCGCGTATTAGGGATCCGCAGATTAGGGAGCCGGGGATCGGGGATTCGCGGAATGACTGCCATGTAATGAGTAATATTTTTAATTCCCTGAAAAATTAAAACCTAAAGCTGCACAACATAAGTATGGAATTATACTCGGCTCATATGAGTGTAAAAGTTTCAGAAAATTCGGTAGGAGAACTTAGGTGAAATTTGCATGCACTTGTGATACTCTGAAATTTCATAAAACTCGCATTACACTACGTATAAAGTAAATTTAAGCTAAAAGTAAAATAAACTCATATTAAGTTACACACCAGGATTTATTAGACTTTTTTTGCGATTGTAGTTGCATTATTGAAATTTTTTTAGCAACTATCATACACACAACATACTTTCGTTTTACTCTGTAAAAAAAATCGCTGTCATTCCTGACCACTCTCTTTTTCCATTCTTATTTTGCAAATAAAAAAGTAATTGCTTCTTCATGACGTTAATTAAAAAAAATTAAAAGAATCCGTTCTTCTAAAAGCCCCCATCAGTTACTTTAATCGAACTTTTTTTTCCTATTTCACTACTCTTAAATAATTCTGACAAAGTCAAGTGATGCTGAAGCTGCGAGAACCATCATCTTGAGATTAGATCATAAACTTGTCACGGACAGACACTACAAAACTCGTCAAGCCATTCCAGTCAATAATTTGACATAGCTTCAAATTCGTACATAAAAAAAAAAATAATAATAAAAAAAATCCAACTCGTCATTAATTTTTCTCTCAAAATTATTTTTTTTACCTTATTTCCAAACAAATTGAAATTTATGCAAAGTTAATATCATTTTATTTTATAAAAAAAAAAAAATCTCAAAAAAATACTAGAAATATAATTAAAATGATATTTTTTTATTCTGCTGAGAGAGATCAAAAACGTAAACCTTGTCAAGCGCACGAGTCAAATCGATTGGACAAACAGCGAAGAATACTTGCACACAGGTGCAAACAGGTAGCTGCAGTTCCAACAGGTGTGTACTGACCATAATTCAACCATAAGCCATCTTCTTCTAGCTGCAAGCTAAAATTCTTTTTCAAAAACGACTGTCTAAACTTAATCCTAAAATAAATGATAATAAATCACAAAACAATTTAAAAATCTAAAATTTATGTCATCAATTCGAAAATTAAAGTAAAAACCTTTAAAAAATGTCAAAAATCAATTCCGAATAGAAAAGACTCAGAAAACTAATCCTAAAACCAAATAATAAAAAAATCTATTTGTCAGTAGAAAGAAAATGTTCAATGGATCCTACATGTCAAATTCTCCAACAAATAAACCCACAAACCTACTAAGAAAACCACCTTCATTACATACAATGTAATCATTTGCCCTTAGTTTGTAATTAAAGTCGAATCTCCTTTTGCTTGCTGCTATCCAATCAATTGCGAAGCGTCAATACAACAAATCCCTTCAAAGTACACACCCGCCTTTCACCACCTCATCTATTCATCTGAAATCCTATCAACACTATAAAAAAAATGGCAAAAGCAGCCAACCAGTCGCACCTTGAGGTTATGCAGACAAGCCCAACTAGTCATCCCTTCTTGAAGTAATACACCACTAAACCGAAATCCCAATTAAATAAATGAAAACAAAACTATTATTTTCAGCAAATTCGCCATTTAAATTTATAAAAAAGATAATTTCATTTCAAATTTCATATCTTAAACAGAAACGATGAAAAATTTTAATTTCACATACCAAAAATTTTTCATGTTATATTGTACCATTAAAAATGAAAGATAAAGTAATATCCATTTCATTACATGATATTCTGTTTTACACGTTTATTGCACATGTTCTGTTTTTGATTGTAGTCATTATTTCTTTGAAAAAATTAAAAATAAAAAAAATGTATGTCCATTATTGGATAATAAAACGAATTCTAATTTTAAATTTGTTTTCCATATATTTATTGACAAAAAAATGCTTGTTAATAATAATGAGGCCATTTTGAGTTGACTACGCAAAAACATAATTTAAAAAAAAAAAAAATTAACAAAACCCACCTTAATCTAATCCCAAAAATTAATAACATAATCAACTAGGTACCATAAGAACAAACATCAACATCAAAGTAAACACCACACACTTTTCATGTCAAGAAATTGACTCCCAATCAATAAATATTATACAACACAAATTCACTGTCCTCATTTTAGGTTTATGAAACACGATACTGATTGACCCAATACAAACACCGCGAACGCTCAAAAAAGTCTAAATTCTAACCCTTTAAATCTACCTATTACAAAACTCCCTATAATAATTATACTCCCGACAGTTTAATTTCTGATTGACCTACTATGCATTATAAAAACAGAATTCAGGCATAGGCGTGACCACAACATTACATCGCGTGCGTATAGAGCTCTTTTGAACAACCCCCCCCCCCCATTGCCATCCCCAGCACCTCCACTTTGCCTGCGCGCACTCCCCCATCCACCAGCCACCTACCAACAGCCAGTTATACAATTTCATGACATAACTCATCAGCATTTTGGCTTTCGGCCAGTTTATAGATTGATTCTATGCGAGTTTTTCCACTGAAATTGCTATATTTACAAGCTAGAACACTATTTTGATACTTAGTCTATTGATATATACTTGTATCATTGAACGCGGTAACAAACCACACCACACCTAACCTCACAAGGACACCCCTAATCGCAAAAGAGCTATCTTTTGAGTTTCACCCTGAGTTTTTTTGCTACTGTGTGTCAAGATTGAAGAGAGCAGATCATAAAAGAACGGCTTAACCTTAATACAGCTCTAGGGAAAGTCGCGTGTAGATAAAAAAACAAAACAAGTTCTATCCACATTCACTTATTACTTTCCACACCTCATTTACATACACGGGCTTAATCAACTTTAAAGCAAACACACTGGTAATCTTTGCCAGAGGGTTGAGCTTGAACTGTAGGATCGGGTCTATATTGAAATCATGCCACCAGCTGGAGTCTGAAGTTGTTGACTTTCATGGCGGAAATCTTCTATGTGCCGAAGCAAGCAAAAAGTAACATAAAGCAATCTGAATTCATTTTATCATCCTAGGGAATTTTTAATATATATACAAACAAATAAACAGTTATTAGGAAAAACAGATCGATGGGCGTTTTTTTTAATATACCATGAAATCTTTTGTATTATATTTTTTAAGCGTTTTTGATTACTTTATTTTTGAATGATGTGTGTTTTAGGAAAAGAAGCAATCGATGCCCAATGAGTTTTGTCCTCAATCGAAATTGACCCCATGTTTACAAACGAAACACGAAACTCATGAAAATATTCAATTTTCGAATGCATTTGAATGTAATACAGACATATTCATTAGATACAATCTGTATCTGATGATTATTGTAGTTTAATAACAGTTTCTTAGATTATACACAAAATATCAAATAAAAATCTGAAAATTCCAAATCACCTCACGCATTATAAAACGTATATGCAATGTTTTTACTTTATATGATTTAATATTACTTGTACTTTTCAAATAAAACATTAAAAGTAACAAGTTATTTCATGATTCTGCAAGATTACAACCAAGTACTTTTCAAATCCAAAGTAATAATACAGAATTTGATTGAAGCCACATTTGTTCACTAATAATTCCAAAATGCTATTTACAAGCATACAACCAAACCAGAAAATGTTGCCAGATAAAGTTGTACCATTCTCATTCAGTTGCAAACCGTATAGAATCCTAGCCAGCAGTTTATAGGTGAATAAAAACAATATCTAAGCAATCGTTTGCTTGTTCAAATAAAAGTAAAGGGACATCGCCCACTCTAAAGACGCCATAACCCAGTCGGACCTACCTTAGTGTCATTGTAGATGATGTCCAGATGATACCCCTTGAGTACCCTAGGGTTATCGTTTATGTGCTTGAGTGCCAAATGAACTGCCGGCAGTACCCCGCGTCCCAATCTTCCTTGAGGATCTGGGGTTAAGGGAAAAAATCCCGCTATGTGCACGGACTTGGTTTGCGCGATTCCCAAACTCAGGCCAAGCGCCATAAGTAATAGCAATGCCTTCGCCCACCCCCTAGTCCAGTTGGGAAGTGAGGAGGCCGTACCCCGAAACTCCATCGTTGGTCCGTCTCCGTGGAAGATGAGCAGACGACGGCGGCGGCTCAAGTCGCACCACTGCGGCCTCCCACCGACTCGTCGAGGGCCGCGTCAGGCGGCGCGCGCATCCTATTGATCCAGGGACCCAATGCGCATGGCGCGCCCTACTTTTAATGTGTAGCAACGTGTTTTCATGAAACCACCTGTGAAAGAAGAATTGTAACCAAGCAAACATTGTACAAAATAAAAAACTCAAAAAACTCAAACAAAAAAAAATTAAAAAAAAAAAAAAAAATCGACCCTTGTGTTCTGTCTGTTGTTCATCATACTAAAGATTGATTGGTTCAATGCCTAGATGTGACATAATGCTTTACTTAATCCCTAGCCCCAGTTCTGGACGTCTATTCTTAATCCTAGTATTTCTTTTTGCTGCATGTAGCGCTACCTAGTAGCGCTACGTGACGTCACCAAATACAGGAAGTGACAACACCGTAGTGCCGTATTCCTCAGTATTGTGGAATACGATTTGGCAACTGTAGTGCTACAAAAATGGAGGATTTTGACATCCATGTGCTTTATGAGTGGATTGCAATTAAACACATTGAATAAATTATTTATTTTCTGTAAACAACATTTAGTATTCTTTTTTAATTATAATTACAATTATTTATTTAGAAATTTAAAAATTGGAAGGCAATTAACATTAGGAGTCGGACAGATTATTATTAATTTGTATGACTCTCTGTTAAAAAAAATAAACAAATTAAATTTTTTAAATCACATTCCACAAATGATTCCAAAATCATTCCAAAATAATTCCACAGGCATTTTATTATTATTATTTATTATTTATTATTATTTTCGATTTATAAATATGGTAACCGCCATGTTTTACCTTGGTAATCGCCATGTTATTTTGGTGATCGCCATTCTAGTATGACGCTGATCACGTGGCAAAGCGTAGCGCTACGGTGCGCTACAGAGCGCTACGTCTCGAAAAGAAGTAGCGAGCGCACGCCGAGCGCTTGCAGAGCGCCCTAAAAAGAATTGCGGCAGGTTGCCGCTACGCAAAAAAGCGCTCTATTAAGAAATACGATTTTGCCACCGTAGTGCTACGTAGCGCTACATGTAGCAAAAAGAAATACTACTAATATTACGAAGATAATTCCTTCGCCTCTAGCTTAATGATACACAAACCTTTTCAACCTATTTTTATTAAAAGCTACAGTACGTGGAAGCTATTGAATAGTTCTTCATCTTGGTCAATAAATAAAAATAAAAATAAAATTTTTTATTATTTAATATCAAGTAATTTTAGTATCAAATAATGTAGTATAAAAAAAATTCCAATAAATGTTGTTTTCTTCGCAAATTGATGATAGATATTATTTTCATTAAACTTCCCCGTAAGGCCGCAATAGAAAATGAAAAACATATTTTTGTTTTGTCACCGTAATCCAATTTCACATTAAAATCTAATGTAAATAAATTGAGTATTCGGTTTCAGAATGTTATACCCCCATGTTATAATATACCGCATCAATATACATTGCGCCGTGATTGAGATACTGGTATATTTTTAAAATAAATAGATGTGTATAATAAGAAGAAAAAAAAGTGCTCTCTTGTTTGCGGAACTCATAGAAGCGTGAAAAATACAATGAGCACTCGAACGAAAACACTGGAAAAAATGACAAAAAACATAAAAACTCAAAATCCAAATCAGGAAACTTAAACAAATATCTCCCTGCACCGCATTTCGAAAAGGCATTTCACCATTTATCCAATGTTTAATTACATGCCTATTTCGGCTTTAAATATCCCAGAAACGCGTGTACGATAATTATTACTGACAGCTAACATTTCTTTGCACTTTTCGAATCTGACCCTAAACAACCTTTTTGCTACACACCTTCATTTTTCATCCACAGTTTAATGAACCAATGACGACATGAAATCTAATCTAAGCTTCATTAAAGATGACACGTAATAAGGCGTCAACTAACATTGATAGGTCACAAGGAAAAAAAGATAACAAACCAAGTGTCCATTTTCTCATTGATTCAGCCAACTTGTGTTGCGTTAAGTAAGAGTCGCCGAGTCAAGTGACCACTTTTACTCGGTCATCTGATACATAGAGAAGTGGTAAATTAAAAAAAAGCCAGAAAATACCCCCAAAGTGATAGCTTGAAAAGCTTTCAATTGATTCTTGATACTTTAAGTTTACAATATTTGTTAACACTCAGGCGATTTGAAAATAAAACTTTTAGTTTTTAGTCCCTGAATAAGTTCCGTCAATAAATTTTCTTGAAATCTTGTTTTGAAATTCTCTTATTCAGCTTTATTTTTTCTTTCTTCACAAACTAGAATAGTTGTGAACATTTATCATACACTTATCATTGTTCTCTGGAAATAAAAATGTGCCCTATTCTTTTTCATTGCCCAAAAGATTAAAATAAAATAAAAAAAAAAAAAAAAAAAAAAAAAAAACAAAGAAAATATATTCACACACATAACAAAAGTTTATTGTCAGTCATTGTTCGACGTTCGAATCGTTCGATAATTTAACTCTGTCTAAAGGCCATCAGTGGTTAACTCCAGCAAGAAATTGAGTGACTAGCTCACATAATAAAATGAGAATCAGCTAAAGACTAGTCGTTTCTTCGAAGATTGAATTTTTCGTCTCGTTTGAATAATTATTTTGTATATGAGTTAATTTTTAAAGCAGCTAATTAAATTCATCATTCAATTTTCTACTCGTTTGAATGTTGCATTTCATTCTGCTTCCGTTAATTTGATTAATACAATTTCTTTTAAAACTTACAACACAATAGTTTTGCCTTTACTCAATTAGTTAAAGCAACATTGTTTAAAGCTCTAGTAGCATCATCAAACTGTAGTAATATTGCCGTTGCGATTCTATAATTTTTAAATAGTTGCTAGAGACTTTCTTAACAGTATTGACATATTACTACGCTTTCTGTTAAGTGCTACACTCTCAAAGATAAATAATTGTGACAAATGTCACCATTTGTTTGCTCACAAATGCACTTTACAAGTCCTTTATTTGCATTACTCTAGTTCCAATTGCATTAATATTAATAAATTCCCATTGACATCCAACACAACCAAAACAAAACGAACTAATGTCACTATATTTGAGTAATCCGCCGTTGAATATAAACCAATTTCCACTCCAATCTATTTTTTTTACCGTACCGGTAGTCTAAAACCACCGATGCACTTAAATCTGTCATAAACTGTGATCAAAGGCAAACCCTGAGTTATTAATTATCAATTTAACCATATTAATTTTGCATATTAAAAAATTTAACTCATTCTAGCGTTAATATAAAACCTTAAATTTAATCACACATCTTCTTGACAACTTGAAGTTGAAAATTCGTCGATTCTTCAACAACCGATGTCAATCTGAGAATTGCATCGTCAACATTGATCGTGCCAAGAAAGAGACAAATTAAAAAGACATCTGAGAAAACCTCAATGCCAAAATCCTTACAATGCAAAACTGTTTTTAATTCACTCGTATAACCTAATTGTTTAATTTTAAAGAAACTCAATGAAATTATCAGTTATTAACTAAAAAGTGCCAATTTATAACTACCATAATATTCTCAATAACGCAATCAAAATGCTGGATTCCCAGCTTCAATGTCTTTCGATAATCCATTGCCTCATTGCTAATTAACTGATGTGTAACAAGCTGTTTCGACGTAGTCATTTTTCTTCTTTTTATCCACTACGTATCGTGTAAACTTCGCACATTAACCCTCCCATTGCTGACCCTTGGAGCCAGTACAAATAAATGACTGTGTGGACATTTGTCCACAACTCCACATCTCGTAAGCAAGATCTTACGATTTTTCCAGTAATACTCGCCAGATGCTGCTGATGATGATAATACAACAAAGCATTCGCATTCAAAATATACAAGAAGAAAATGTGAGAAAAGCTGCCGTGCTGATTCTGTTGCAGATGACATTACGCCATGTTTAATTTATGGTTGCCACAAAGGACTACAAACACACACGCAAAGGATTGTGGAAGTTGTTCAGGCATGCATCAACTCCACAGCATTGCGTTTTCTGTCCATGTGTTTGTAGTCCTTTGATTGCCATAAGCAAACACGTTTTTGTATGACAAATATTTTAGAATTTTCCTTTGTAAATTCATCAAATGTTTACACAGATATTTTGTTTGTGAAGCTATGCCCATCTTAGGTTGAAAAACAAAACTGCAAATACAAATAACTAATTCATTGTTATGAATTTACCTATATCGAAAATATCGGAATTATAACCTGGCAATTGCAATATTGATACACCATTAAAACGACCGAGATTCCCGAAATTCCGATATTGCATACACTAACTGCTACGGGTCCGGCTAATCGTAGGTCGTATGGGGTCCGGCTAATCGTAGGTCGTATGGGGTCCGGCTAATCGTAGGTCGTATGGGGTCCGGCTAATCGTAGGTCGTATGGGGTCCGGCTAATCGTAGGTCGTATAGGGTCCGGCTAATCGTAGGTCGTAGGTCGTATAGGGTCCGGCTAATCGTAGGTCGTAGGTCGTAAGTCGTAGGAGCCCGCGAACCATAAATCCATTACCAGTACTGTGCAGATTGTTTGAAAAATAGAATAAAATCAAAATTTAAGAAAACAAAGCTTTTCGACCTTGCGGTTATAATAAAGTTTCATGTTACAGTATTTTTTTTGCACCGAGAGCTCTTTAACTTTTCAATCTGCACCAAGCATGATCCCTTAAGGTGGAATTTACAAACTGCTTGAGCATGTGAGAATTATGCCATTGAATGTGCCTATTAGTTCACGAGTTCACGTAAACTTTGATTATGACCACAAGGTTGAGAAGCTTAGTTTCTTTAATGTTAATTTAATTTTGAAAACAATCTGCATATTTGAATAACTAATATTTTTAAATTTTAAAAGTTTATTTGCAATTACAAAATGGAAAAAAAGTTGATCAACAAATTCTGAACTTTCAAGAAAATAAATTAAATATTAAAAATTGATATTCAATTCTTTTTTCTGCTTGCTGGAAGCCGAGTTCAAGCCTGATCAATCATTTGTGCTGAATTTCCATCGATCCAAGGGGCGGCCAATTTTTCATCTCAATCACAGAACTGTACTCATTAATGACTTGCCAAATGCCATGGACAGGGCAAACTGCCAAAATCCGAAATAATTCTTCTCCTTCATCTTTCAATGAAATGAACTCATCTTCAACTGACCACAGAGTGTGATGATAGCTTTTAAGCTTATAGATTTGTAGAAATAAAAAAAAAACACTTTACTTTTAAAAACCGATAGATTTAAGAAAAAAAATCAATATTAGAGAAAAAATGAAAAAAAGCAGTTCAACTTGAACTAAAATCAAGATGTAATCTTCAGAGGCCAAGCAGTAAACACAGGTGACCACTTCATCAAACCCTGGATGCAAATCATGTGCTACAATCTCAAGTATGACCATTCAGTGGACAGTTTTATAGCCACAAAATGGAGCCTAGTGGCATGTGATAACAAAGTAAAGAGGATCCCAAACTGGTGCCAAAGAGGATTTGACACGTCCGTAAGACGTATAATCAGTAAAAGCCAAATCCCCAAACTTAACTCATCTTCTTTCAAACTGTTTCCCTCTCTAACACAATTTTCCAATAAAAGGAAATTTGAAATATTTAAAGGTCAAGTGCACTCTAAAATTTAATTTTAATTTATGAAAGAATGTTAACAATAACATATATTTCATTTTTTTCAATATTTTATTGTTGCATATTTATTATTTTATAAACAAAACAATGTCTAGTTGGCTCGCCTTGTTTGTCATTCAATGCATCATGGTCGAGCAGAGATTGAATGACGTCACCAGTTCTGATTGTTACCAAAATAACTTTCTGCGCATGCGCATATTCATGCGCATGCTCAGAGTTGAAATTCGACCAAACCTGAGAACTAGTTTTAGATCATTTGAATTTTAGGATTGGGAACGTCATTAGACCATGATGCTTTGCATTGTGGAGAAGGAATATTGGAATTGTTATATAATAATAAATATGCAACAATAAAATATTTAAAAAATAAAATATATGTTATTGTTAAGACTCTTTCACACATTAAAATTAAATTTTAGATTGCACTTGACCGTTAAGAAATGCGCACAAACCCATCAGTTTCCATCACAAAAACAGTGCTCCTTTTGTGTGCTGTGTTGCAGACAATAAACAACAAATAAACAATAAACAATAAAATGTAATTGCTATTTGCTACAGTATTTGCTAACTTTGTATCGTTATAAAAGTAAAGCTTTCACTACAGAATTCTTATTTTTTAAACGCGGCAAAACAAACAATAGCCTTTAAACTTGTATTTTTAGTGGCTACTTTTTCAATTATTAACTTGTTTTTTACTTAAGAATGTACTTTAACATTTTTAAAATTAATAAAACTAAGTAACATTTCTACAGTAGTTAAATTTTAAGTATAACTCATTTGAACGAAACAGCCCAGTAGTTCAAAAATCTAAAAGATTAATTGATTACTATCATGATCAATAATTTTCGTAAAATATTCATACCTAATTTCAGCAGAAATTGGATAGTTTTTCTAAAATATAATCCTTGATGATCACATCTTTCCCCCATAAAGCTAATTTAGAATTATTTCATTAATAACTTAATGTTCTTAAATCCTCTTTTAGGAGCTACACGGGCATTTATATACTTCTAAATAAAACAGTTGCTCGTCTCAAACCTATCAGCTTTACTACACAACTAACTGCAAGATTCTCAATCACAGCCTTACATTTCTTGCATTCTTAAACAATGCTGTTGTGAACTTGATTCACTACCCATGAAACAAAAACAAGTCTAAACAACATTCAGAAAATATTTTTTACAAACATCAGAAATGTTGATTCAATATAAGAATGACTTTTTTTATCAACATTTTTTCAACATTCAAACTAGGGAATGCAATCCCGGCCATTATTTTCATTCCCAGGTCTTGGGGACCCCAAAATTGTGTTCCCGGAGACCCGGGACAGATCCGAGGAAAAAAAAATTTATGGATTTGTAGTTTATATATTGTTGTGTTTATGGGCTCCTACAAAAAGCTGGGTACCTACCCCACTTTGGCTACCCCAAACTAATTCTTTTTTTAGAAATACTGAATAATAAATTAAATTAGAATTATTCAAAAATAAAATTGCTTACTTTAAATAAAAGATGGCAAAAAAGTAGATTATTCCGTCTGTGCAATCATCAGGTTTTACTTCTAACAACCAGAACTGAGTTGCCAATAAATTAAAAAAATTGCCTATAGACAGATTGGATTCGGTCTGCATTTAACTAGATCTCATCTAAACGTGTGAACCAAGCATGTTTAGACTCCAAACTTAGGTTTTAGTAAATAAAACCTGTCAATTTTGTAATTGAGGACATCATTTACACACCCTAACATGATTCCATGAGAAAATCAACATAAAAATAGGTAAGAATTGCAAAAAATGACGACAAATCAGGGATGCGGACATCAAAGAACATTGTGGCCCGCGGAACATGCACTTATGTCGGCCACAATGTTCGCAGATGTCCGTGAAATTAGTTTGTTATTATTTTTTTTACAATTTAAGCTATTTTCTAGCTGGATTTTTTATAGCCCAGATGGAATAGACAATTTTTAAGCTAAATATAATTTTTATTCAATGTTCGAAGCAGTTGGCACATAAAAATCAGCTCAAAATACTACCCTAACACTAACTTGATTTTCATTATTGTCTTTATTTGTTTATTTGTGTTTGTTTGTGGCGCAAACTCATAATTAAATTCCGAAATTATTAATACGAGAATTGTTTATTTTTTAATTATTATGTCTCGTAATTATTATTATTATTATTATTATTATTTCGCGTGCAAACCACCTGTTGTTTTAAATAAATATAAATTTTAAATAAAAAAAATTATTGACTACTACATTATGGTTTTTGGGGTACCCCATTGGGTACCCAAGGTGGGGTAGGTACCCAGCTTTTTGTAGGAGCCCTGTGTTTATGTAACGTTTTATGAAACGTTACATAATTACATAATACATTTTAATAATCGTTATTTATTTTAAAAACGATTATTAAAATAGTTTTAATAATGGTTTAATGGTGCAATTGTAAAAAAAATCATACTATGTATGTCGTAGCATGTGTACACATGCTACGACATACATACTATGATTTTTTTGATTTATTACAAAAAAAATTTAATTCCTGGGACTGGAAAGTGAAAGTCCCGGGTATTGGGGACCATAAAATTGCCCGGGCTCCC
>JH432010.1:1100525-1111582 GCA_000239455.1 Strigamia maritima | reverse complement strand
GGGGTAGGTACCCAGCTTTTTGTAGGAGCCCTGTGTTTATGTAACGTTTTATGAAACGTTACATAATTACATAATACATTTTAATAATCGTTATTTATTTTAAAAACGAATTATTAAAATAGTTTTAATAATGGTTTAATGGTGCAATTGTAAAAAAAAATCATACTATGTATGTCGTAGCATGTGTACACATGCTACGACATACATACTATGATTTTTTTGATTTATTACAAAAAAATTTAATTCCTGGGACTGGAAAGTGAAAGTCCCGGGTATTGGGGACCATAAAATTGCCCGGGCTCCCGGAATTTCGGGAACGGGAATCCTGGGACTGCATTCCCTAATTCAAACATAACAAGATGTTGATTTAACATTAAACGAATGTTGCATATCACTGATATTTCCATGAAACAAGCCAATATTGAATCAATATTTTTGAAGTTGATCGAATGTTTGAATGTTGTGTTCATATAGGCATCATTCGTTAGATGTTAAATCAACATTCTGAAACAACAATCAAACAGTGGAAATATCGGTTGTTGATATGCAACATTCGTTTAATGTTAAATCACCATCTTGTTATGTTTGAATGTTGAAAAAATTTTGATAAAAAAAGATATATTGAATCAACATTTCTGATGTTTATAAAAAATATTTTCTGAATGTTGTTTAGACTTGTTCTTGTTTCGTGGGTATGCTGATAAGCATTTTCCAACTATTTCTTTTAAAGTTGTAATATATATGTACTGATTAAGTAACATGTTCACATTACTTTAATATGAATTTATTAAACATTATATTTAATTCTCAACAGAGGTAATCAATACAAGACAAATTCAACTCTCAGAAGTCACAACTGCAGAATTTGTAATCTATTTTCACAAATCCTTTCATGTGTTTATATAAAAAATCCGAATTTCTAAAAATACATTGCAATTGAGTTATTAACTGAAGTAAATGGCAAATTCAACTTTAATGTTTATCTACATGCTTTATAGACAAATGCTGTCGTCTCGCGGTAAGTAAATATTAAAAAACTTTTCGATACCGCTACTCTTTGAAATTGCTAGCTTTTAGGCAATTTACCTACGAGTACACTATAAAAATAGATAGGTTAAGTTAAGACACTTTAAGAACCGAACACTGGTTTCATTTAATAGTCGCCTAAAAATCTAGGTGACTATTTTTGAGTCACTGGAGAGTTCTAAATATAAGACAAAGAATTGATCGAACTGCTGCTAATGAATAGACAGAAAACTGCTAATATCCATAGATGTATGGATTTTAGACAGAAATTGCTAATATCCATAGATGTATGGATTCATTAGCAGCAGTTCAATCAATTCTTTGTCTTATATTTATATTACTGCCAATTTCGTACTCAAAAATAGTCACCATGATTTTTAGGCTCCCAAACGACTATTAAATAGAACCAGTGTTTAGGTTCTTAAAGTGTCTTAAACTTAAGCTATTATAAAGTGCCTAAAACAAAATTTAGACACCTAGATTTGCAATGTATACTTAAAAAAATTAAATGAAAACTTTCAGCAAATGATAGATTTGTAGAATTTTGTTATTCACAAAAAGTAGAAAAATAATTGATAAAATTACAACTACAATTTAAAAAGTAAATAGCGAAACCATAAAATGTTAAAAAAACCTTAAGTCTGAAACACGCTTAAAACTGGTTAAGTGTTGGACGCCGGTTCTTGAGAATAGGCTATTTTCTCTCCACCACTCAGTAAAGCTGAGCTACAGTATATATGTATAACTCATGCTATAGGCTACTCAGAAAACAAAAGAACTGCATGCTTTGTGACAACTTAACAATGTAACAGCAGATACAGTACAACCAAGTCTAGCAATTAACAATCCAAAAGGAACACCTTTTTTCATAGAAAATATATTTTTTATTATTATTTCTTTATATTTGCTTACAAAATTGCGGCATTAATTTTAGTAAAGACCGTCTTGTCCTTTGTCCACTCTTCAATGTCCAGAATGGAAATGACAAGACAATAAGGGATCTGAAAGCTGAGCAGTGAAGTAAATTAAGTGAGAATGAATGAAATAACTGACAATGAGAAATTGAATGGCTTTTGCTGTTGGTTATTAGATAATAGGTTGACATTTATTCGGTTCACCAGCCAACAAAAAAAATTAATGCAATAACTGCCCAATGCTATAAATAAGTGTTTTTTTATGTGAGACCGGATCGACTCGAAATGTTTAGTTGAGATCAGAAGACTGATTTATTCAAATTAAAAAGAATCCTTATATAAGGTAATATAAATGGCGTCTGATGTGTTGCACCGTAGACCAATGGGGCCTAATCATGAAGAGGCCCA
Source organism: Strigamia maritima (assembly GCA_000239455.1). Taxonomy (NCBI): domain Eukaryota; kingdom Metazoa; phylum Arthropoda; class Chilopoda; order Geophilomorpha; family Linotaeniidae; genus Strigamia; species Strigamia maritima. The sequence continues at coordinate 1,109,234 of JH432010.1, read as the reverse complement.
ATGACGATAGAGGTATCGGTGCTGGACGTATCCGCGTCCAGGCCCCGATAGGAACGTGATTCCGACGTTCCGGAGTCACATTTTAGAAAACTAAAACACACATATTTATTTCCCGAGAAGTAAATTAACACTTTTAAAGTATAAAAAAGACACATACTAGTTTATACAATATATACCAATCCAAAATGTATTTGTAGCTATAGAATCTGTCAAATAAATAAAAAATAAAAAACATTGTAGAAAAAATCAATTAATCCTGTCTGTGATGCACGCATACACCAATTAATTTACAGTACACGTTACAGCAAAAAAATGTACATTTTTTTACACACTCGCAACATTTGCACTTCAAAGGTTTAATTAAATACGCATCTAAAAGGCGCGAGTCCTCTGAGACGTAAAAGAAAGTCAGATAGAGTACACCTTTAATAGAGTAACAATGCACCTTTATTTTATTTCATGTGCAAGATAATTTACCAGCTTTTCTGTAGGATTAATGCTTGTTTAAAAAAAGCTTACGATGTAGCAATTTCATTTAATCTGCACCGAGTTTAATATCTGGCGTAGTTTACTAAAATTAATGAAACATTGAATTCTCGTTTATATTCTGAAATCTCCTCTTTCAACAACTGCAGATTATAAAGTGCTTACGATCCAGTCTAATTAAATGGCATTACATTACATATCAACTGATATGTTTTAAGTTTAAAATGCACTTAAAGGTGAATCAACTACAACTGCAATGTTTTTTTAAAAACTAAAATTAAATTTTTGAACTCTTTCAAGCATGTACTTACCCTATTAATTAAGTAAACGTTTCAGCGCATTTAACCGTGGTTTTATTTAATACTAAAATTTTAAATCCAAAATTAAATAAAATTAATTAAAAAAAAAAAACAATAAAAATGTTGGATCTTTAAATATATACGTGGAATCAATGAGCGTGTAAAAGCTTGCAATGTATACTCAACACACACAAAAAAATTACTTAAAGAGAAAAAAAATTCAATCAATTATTGATCAAAAAAGTGGTTTTCAACCGCTTTTTAGATGCCACTTTTTGCTTGATTATGGTCTTTTTAAATATTTCACCAAACCACACTGATAATAAATTTTAAAACTACACTAAAAAATAAAAAAATAAAAATAAACTACAGTATAAAAAACAAAACATATGCATAAAGCGCCCAAACTACAAATAACTCCCTTTTTTAAAGCAAACTACCACTTTAAAAAATATTACATTTTCACTCCGACATGTAAGTTGACATATACTTCAATTTAAAAACCCTTAAAATATTACCCTTTCACTACGTATAATCTGTTTTAAATTTCAATTTCAATTTTTTATTTTTTAATTTTAGCTAGAATTTTATATTTATGTCTGGACAAAATACAACTTCACTTCATTTAGAAACCCAGATACAATATAATAAACTGCTGTCTAAAATTGCACATGCAATCCACTTCATTCCATTCACATTTGACAGGTTAATGGAATAAAGCTAAAGAATGCCCTTGGAAAAGAAAAAAAGCACATTGTCAGTAGTGACACTACATGAAAAGAATTATAAAAAAAATTTACGAATCTGCACGAAAAGTGCTTTAAAAAACTGAAATTGGATGCCTTACTTATTCGGATTACTTTATTACATTATTCATAAACTTCTTTTGTGTGCCTCACAGGAGCGACAAAACATTAACCTGGTTATATGGTCGTGTCTAGAAGCGCTATTCGAGACTTTAGTAATCCAAAACAATGGTAATAAAAAAAATTAATAAATAAATAAACTGTATGCATGTACTTGTGCTAGATATACATCAGATGAACTAGATTAGATAGCTTGCTACTAATTAACTATTCTAACTAACCCCGTAACCAAATTAGGTCAATTAATTACCGGCAAAAAAGTAATTGCTCGACCTGGTTAATCCTCGTAAATGGCAAGTAATGGATAATTAATCATTAATCGTTATTAGTCAAAAATTAAAATGACCTCATCAGGTTTATTTCAAAAACACATTTTTAAATGTACTCAAAGTAAGCTGATGTATTTAATGGACCTATAATTATTATTCATTTTAATATTGATATAAAGATCACCATTTAAATCATACGAGTAAATAAATCATATAAATAAATCACACGGCATTTTATGTTCAACAAATCGTACAACAACAACATACTTCTTAACCAGATTTTTATTTATTGAAGAGTAGTAGGTCATGATGGGACAAGTGTGCAATATCCTGCAATGTCAAGATTTTTCCCTAGCTATTGCAAGCTAGCAAACAGCTATTTCCTGATGGATGTCAGCTTGTCAGTAAAGGAAATGGCCATCAGCAGCAAAGTACTTCTGCTAAGCACCAAGGTAACGTGACTGATAATGAAAATTTGTTTTCAGGTGAAATCTATTTAAAATTCATCATCTAAATTTCACTTTAGTATTGGCCACAAGTCCACACCCACCAGAAGTGAATAAACAGCTTCATTTGTTTACTTCTGCACCTACTTAATACTCCAACTTCAAGTACTCAATTCAAGTTTCATTACAAAAAAGGGCAGCGAATCAAAAGTAATCTTTCATTATTTCCTTATTGGCTACTGAAATAATCTTGTTGTTGTTGGCGGAGCAGTTGATAGTAATTGGAAGATATTCCACTTGATGAGCCAAGAGAAAGAAAGAAAGAAAGAAACACATTGAGATCTAAATGAGTTGAAGCAATTGGCATCCATGGAAACCAAATTACAAAGACTAGCACACAATATCCTTTGATACTGTAGACTGGTATAAGCTTTTGTTACCCAATGGATGTCAGGTGTTCCTGTAAAGAAGATTTATCAACTTCAACAGTTTGTTGAATCATTCCCAACTTCTATTTACATTATGTTCCACTAAACATTAAACAATGTGTGAGAATGAATGAAAATGCTATCACTTTAAAAATTTCATTTATTACAGATGTGTTCAATCCGCACTTCTCAAGTGCAGTTTGCTGTAGAACATGTGAAATCTAGTAATCTGACACTTTTCAAGTGCATTGCGCGTTGTATTTCTTCGTTACAATACTGTACACAAAATTGCATCAAAAATCGACCAACGTATGATATTAAGTATTAAACGGAACTTCAACTTATCTATCATAATAAAAAAGCAGTCGCTAACAAGACTGCAGCTGACTGATCATCTTTTACCAGATGATGATGAAGTTTCTTTCTCCCATAGCCTTTCAATTTTTTCATCTCCACTGATTAGTTCGACTTTGATTGCTAAGAAAACCTTTTTTAAGTACGCAATCTTTCCGATCTTTAATAGCTATCTCTTGGCTCACTATATTACAAACTTTGTTGTAGTAAATGTTTTGATTCACCAATAAAACTATATATATCAACGTACAACGTATACTAGTTTATGGTGCAACTTGGATTTGATCCAAAAAAAAAAAAGAAGAAATTCCATGAGATAAAAAAGAAAAATTGATTAAAAGCAAAAGAACGAGAAAAAAATTCCCTTCATGGATTAATCTTAGAAAAATTTGAATATGCTTTAAAAACATTGCTTCAATTCTTATAGATTCATCCCTGCAGAAAAATTGGCAACTTCAGCTGCAAAAAGCCAAATGACTTAACATTCAGACAACTGGAAGAGAAAAATAAATATAAAGAAAAGAAGAAAAGAAAAAAAAAACACATCTTATTTTAATTTCCAGACACAGATCATGTAGATAAAAACTGAGCTCAACGACCATTGGCAATGAAGCCTGAAGCATTTGGCAACTTACCACAATCTGCATTACAACGCCTCGTGATGGACTTAACAAGGTACAAATTACAGGTGATAAACCAAGTTGCAAGTTCTATTCTACCCGCTTCCAAAGTAATGCATGGAGCGGTCCAAAAACTGCTTAATCTCAGTCACCAGCCACTACCATTTGCACGCAACACAATGAAAAATGATTTCTCAAGAGACACCTTTCTCCCGCCTTTCAATGACGTCGTCAACCAACAAATTAAACGCAACTATCCTCCAGCGTCTCTCGCTGCTTTTAATCTACCTCTAATTCATTTATCACACGTCTATCCTGGGCCGCCATCAACCGAAAAGTTTACAAAATTCTGCATATTAAAAGTTTTGCACAATAACTAACATAATGTGCATTTTTTATGAAAGTCAAACTGTTTGGTATTCTACTTATAAGATGAAACTTTTCACTTTGAGTTGATCGATAATTAAACACTGCACACTGAAATTCCAAATTACTTACAATAATTCAAATAAAAAAAATTATTGTCTGTATGTTTGCCCAAGGATCGATCATTTTCACACATTAAAGTTTTCAAAAAGAAATTCAGCTAGATAAATTGTTTCCTGTCTTTTGTAATTCACTGGGTGATATAATTAGAGAAAATACAAAAAATAACATCGTTGTACACCTCCTACTTTAAAATTATTTTCACGATTGCTTGAATGATTGTGTCAAGGCTCTAAATTTGTATGTGAAACCATTGTCTGTCAACGGCTTTCTAATGCTAGATCAAAATCAATTGAGTGCTTTACGCCATATCCAATGATCAACGACTCTTTTGTTGACGTGTATCTTACAATCTTGAATACACAGCAGCATACAGTAATTTCCACCCCCCCCCCCCCCATTAATAATATGCTCATTTAACAACCTCAAAATCTGAATCAGTGCCACTCTTCCTTATAGTCTTGTCAGGTTGTCACATTAAAAAAAAACTTATTTTTTTTGTTACTTTATAGTCAAGACTTCCATAAGTTAAGATGACAAATGGTTCCAAGAAAAAAAATGTAGAATAATTCTACAAATTCAGAAAAGTGAAGTTTCTATCAAAACCCGAGTCTGCATGAATTTAAACGAAATTTAAGTTCAAGAGTCTAAATTCTAAAAATTAATTAGTACTTTTAATTTAAAAGTGTCATTTTTAATTATATTTCTCACTGTGCCACACCCTACAATCAAATTAACATGTATTACAACCCTTTGCCATTTTACCGGTCGGAACAAAAAAAAAAAAAAAAAAAAATACCGTATTAAAAATAAAAATAAACCTAACTCTCTGTGAGAAGGTGTAATTAACACCCTCGAGGATAGGTAATCAGTGACCATACACTTTTTTCCCTTGTTCGCAATCAAGCCAACCGGATATTCAATCACTTTTTTTATATAACTTCCTCCATACCAGCACCTGAGCTTCTTACAAGTCTACAAATCTTCATGGCTGATTTCAAGTGAATAAATAGTGGTTTGGAAGCTCAAGAACTGTTTGGTATTCTACTTATAAGATGATGACCACAGCCCTCAGTGCTCGGGTCTTGGCTCTCGGCCCCAAAACCGATGAGCCGCAAAGTGATGATACAGCGCGGCTTCTGAAAAAGGGCTATACTCACTATAATGAAATATTTTATTCCGCTCGGTTCCTATCTTCTTTTGACAATAATTTCTGTCACTGTTCTCTTAAAAAGGTTATTTTTTCTAGTCTAAACGTGACTTACACAGTTGTCACGTAAAAATTTCTTTTTATTCATTTTTTATTTAGATAATTCTAACACCGTATATATTTTTCCCGCGTTGTACACTTAATAGACCAATAAAGAGAGACCTAAATAAGAAAAAGAGTCGCAAAATTGCATTTAATTTTAAATGAATACAACATATCACGTAAACAACTTTATTATTGCAGCACTAATTACCATTTTATAAATGGAACTTCTACTTCCAACAGTTAAAAGCAATTTTTCATATCTTAATCTTAGATCTCATTTTTTCCTTTCATCGATCGCACCCATGTTATTGGCATATTTACATTAATCAAATGAGTAAATTACGGTGTGAACATTAATCGTGGCTTTATGTTCTACCAACTTGACAGAAATAACTACAAAAAGATTATCGTGTTTGTGATTATGTGATTCATCAATTTTACTCAAAAGTTTTTAGCCATTTCCTTCGCCCAAAAGAAAGTACTAAATTGAAAATTGGACTTTGAGTGTCCATATAACTTGACGTCTAATAGAAACAAAGCAAGCCAACTCGATCAAATGTCTCGAGTGTCATGTTTATAGTCGAAGCAGACGCCAGTTTATAGGGAATTGGTGTCGACAAGGCTGAAATGGTTAGAGGATGTGTTCAGAGAAACCCTTGACAGCAAATGAACATTTTCATTAAGTGCTGGCGATTACTTCTAACACCAATGTAATAACATGATCTCACTATCATCCGCATACGTCCATGCATATAGACCGTTCAGCAGAACATCACAGTTGCAGGAACTTTAAGAAACCCAAGAGAATTGAGCATTTTAATTCAAATGGAAAGTTAAGGAAAGTTAAACATCTCATGTTAACGGTTTGTCAGTCTGGACAGCACATTGATTGGCGGGAATGGTTGCAGCAGCTGTGACCACAAGCTTGTTATAGGCACGTAAAAATAAAATTTAAATAATAATTTTAATTTAATTGGGGATTTTGAGATGTGATGAATTTCGAAGAAATATAATTTTAGTGCTTTCACAGCATGCAGAATAATAATGCAAACTAACGTCTAATAAAGTTGACGACTTTTGAAGTGGTAGAACACGATGCAAATGTGTGTAAAACGTTGCAGCAACAATTAGCAAATATAAAATATATATAATATAAAAGAAGTATTTGGAAGATTGGCCTATCTACACATCAGCTTTATCAAAAGTTTCAATATATCTCAAATTTATCGCGATAAACGAATGAAATGTTTTATTTCGAATGCCAATGCCGTCTCTCTGTGCTGACAAACAACCCAAAATTCAAATAGCGTAAAGAATTCTACAAAAGTGTCATTTCCAAACCAAATTATCACTCAAAAGACTTCCAGTTATTCAAAACAACCGTCAGACAAATGTCTTCGTCCGGCCTAAACACAAACCCTACTGCATTTCACGAACAAACACAAAACAAATAAAATAAAAAAAGGAGAAAAACTGTCATGACAATAACGATAAAAACAAATAAAGAGCACGAACAAAATCCCAATGTTTGTTTGTAATTCTTTTCAGATCTAAAACGTCCATTTATTTTGATCCTTGATATCTGAAAAAAAGAGGTCGCACACCCGCTAGCCTTTAGTGGATCACGAAGAGATTTTTTGGGATTTGCTATTGGCACAATGGATCTCACTACGAAAACTCCCTCTCGCGAGCCCAATTCAATATGGTTGCCTGGCAACCAAACATGCAACTTAAATGAGCCAAGGAATTCTTACACATGCTAAGCAACTTCAATAGTTGCTAGGTAAAAAGTCATTTGCAAATTTCTTTCTTCGGGTTTCATCAATTTGCCTTTTCGGAATCCATAGAGCAGTAAAAAACTCATGCATGTAAACAACTCGTATTATTTCATCCATAAATAAATTACGGTTCAATAATTTGCTGCATATACACTCGTTATAACAAAAAAACCGCTTTTAACGAACTGTCTAAAAATTCCCAATAGTAGATTTTACGTGCTAAACTTGTCGCTTAAAGCTTAGTACACATACCAATTCAGACTCAAAATTTTCAGCCAGTCTGAATTTTCCATGTGGCAATTATCAACGGAATTTTAAATAATGGATGTGATCATTCCACAAGCAAAATTCCTACTGGGACACAAGGTCTGTTGGATGATGTCATATTACAAATGGAAATGGCGACTGTCTGAAATATTTTTTTGCAAATGGCTACTGTTGAAAATGTTGCTTTCTCAATGAGGATGATAAACTATTCGAAAATCAATGTGTCACGTTACTTAACTGCTGTTGGTGTTTTCCTCTTTTTGGAGCCATTCATTTTTACCAACAAACGACCATGTGGTTTAGGCAACCGGTTAAAAATAAAGATAACAAGTGACCTGGTTATCTTTATTTTTAACCGGTCGCCTAAACCACATGAATTATAGATTTCATGCACGGAAACAATTATTTCTCTTATGCTTATAATCATCAAAAGTTAATTTATAAGTACCCATGCGCAAACTTTATTTACATTTTGTATACGGTATTGGGGATGAGCAAATTTTCTAAAAGACATTTCTTCCGGTTCATTAAACGTGGAATGAAAAATGTCTCCCTTTTCATATGTACTTAATTTTAATTTGATGTTAAACATACTAAAATTACATTTTCAACCATCGTAGAGTATCACGTAAATAATATATAAAGTGTAATAGTTTAGCAAAAACATATGACGCAAAAGATTTCAATTTTTCAGAATGCTCTCCACCCCTTTAATCTATAAAATGTATACATAAAATCAATCTTTTATGACTTCCTCTAAGTAAACTTGGTTAACCTGCTCATATACTCAAACTGCGACATAAAACTTTTATTACTTTTTTTAACTTTACAAACTCCAAAGATTTTCCCCTCGCCCAACTCCGCAACAACGAGCCTCGTTTTTGAGAGAACATCTGCTTCTATTCATCTCAGTTAAAATCAAACTCGTGCAATAGGTCTCCAGAGTTTTCTACTTCGAATAAAAAGTAGAAAAAAAATCCACGAGAAATGGAAAGAAGAAAGGAAAAAAAGTATTCAATCTAAAAGTATACAGTTGCCCAAGTGGGGGATTCGTAATTGCTACTGGGATCTCCCAAGACCCCATAACAAAAAGGTTTAGAGGAATAACTTCATTCCTTCTACCGCATAGCCTCAAGTAAAAAAAAAATATTATTA
>JH432010.1:1061808-1097264 GCA_000239455.1 Strigamia maritima | reverse complement strand
TTNTTTTTTTTTTTGCTATTTTTTTATGCATGTTTAAAATTGGAAGGAAATGATACATTATTCTGTATTCACATTAGAAGATTAAAAAGTCAATGTTCTGAACACACATTAAAATAGAAAAATTGTCAGATTAGGAAATTTCGATTTGTTTTTGTCGCAAGTGTCTCCATCTATGATCCAAAATTCGAGTTCAAATTCGAATAAATTGTTTTTTCCCCCTTTACAGTAGTCTGCAAGCGATAACTATAAAAGACGTCACGCCCAGTGACACCTTATTACAATACCAAGGATAAAGAAATTAGATGTATTAAAAAAACATTTTTTTAGTGTTATTGATGGAATCATTTTAAAAATAGGGTAATTGTTATCTGCAAACTAGCGGTTGATAAACATTTTAGTTCCATTCTATAAAATAAATCGACTGTGTACCAGGAAGAGCGGAAGAAGAAACATTAATGTACTGATATTTGAATCGATAACCACATCCCGCGCACAAAGTACGGTAGCAATGACGTCATCGATGTTGTGCACAGTATGTTATGATTTTCAGAAGTCTTACTTGTTAGAAACTTGTCAAATTCATAAAAAACTGAATATTTCTCATAAAGTACCATCAATATTGGACCTCTCCAAAGCAATTGAATGTTTCAATTACTGTAATTACTAATCGGATGAATTGGAGCCTGGTTGCGACTACCGTAGTTTGTTCGGGAAAAAAATTGGTGGAGCTTGCAATGTGGCGCCAATATATCTACTAGTGACAAAAATGAAGCAATTATTGATTTTAAGAAAATATACATGTGTATTCTTTACGCAGAACTATTTCGTTTTCATCAACTTCACAAAAATTTTATAAAAAAAATTTTGTGTGTTTGGATAATAAATTATACACACTTTAATTTTTAAGTTTGTTTTAAGCTTTGTCCTAATAACAGCGTGGCTGGCTTTCCTGCATTCATCAGTGTAGTACAGAAAAGGAAGGTCAACCACACAAATCAAAATAAATAGCAGCTTTTACCACAAACTGGAAAACAAAGGAAAGGCATTTGTTTGCTACAAACACAAATACCGGTAACTTGCAATAGTCAAGTGCTAAAACTGGTAACTAAATTAAAAGGTGCATTCAGGAACTAAAACATTTTCATGTTTTAGTCGTTTCCCTCGTTTCGTTTCCTGAAATGTGTCGTCATTTCTAGAAACGTTTAAGTTTAAGCCAAGAAACGCGCATGCACGCGTGTTTTAGGAAACGCTACAATTCCAGCGTTTCACGAGACACAAGTTGTGTCTTACAATTGCGCACTCGTCTGCGCAGCATCTACTCTACTGTTGTAGAGTTGGATCGGCGCCATTTGTTTTAGACGTCACATGACTGCTTCAAGTCATGTGATAGAAGGTAAAACGAAGCTAAAACTTCCCTAAAACTTAGCTAAAACGTGCCTCAGATTTTCACACTCAGAATTATACACAAAACATACACAAAATACACACAAAACTAACCACTCTCAAAACTCATTTTTGACAAGTTTTAGTTCCTGAATGCACCTAAAGTGCTTTTGTTAATTTCATATAACGATAAGAATTCATTTTCTAAGGCATTATATTTGTATTTGTAGTTGTATTTGTCAATCCTAAGACCTATCTATCCCTATCCCTAAAACTAAAAAAGAGCGTTTTGGAACGACTTTCATAAATCCCTACATTTTGCTGCAGATAAAGCTGTAATGAAAATGACAGAGATAAAAAATAACTGGGATTCCCAATAGACCATCTATCCAACTACTGACCAGGGCCCAAGCCAAATATATACAATAGCCAATGTCTATTTACTAACAATGAGCTGTCCCGAATCTGGATTTGCAGCATAATTACGTTATCATATTTTTTTTTAAAATAGAAAACCAAAACCTAATAAAAATAGAACTGATAAAAATATGCTTAAATTTGAAATCCGATTTGCATGTTTTTAAAACCAAACGAATTGGATTATTTTTTCCATCTCATACACTTCAAACGCGCCTTCCATAAATCATTAGGTGCATTCAGGAACTAAAACATTTTCATGTCTCAGTCGTTTCTCTCGTTTCGTTTCCTGGAATGTGTCGTCATTTCCGGAAACGTTTATGTTTTAGTCAAGAAACGCGCGTGCACGCGCGTTTTAGGAAACGCTACAATTCTAGCATTTCACAAGACATGAGTTGTGTCTTACAATTGCGCACTCGTCTGCGCAGCATCCAACTCTACTGTTGTAGAGTTAGATCGGCGCCATTTATTTTAAAGTCACATGACTGCTTCAAGTCATGTGAGAGAAGCTAAGACGAAGCTAAAACGTAGCTAAAACTTACCTAAAACTTAGCTAAAACGTGCCTCAGATTTTATCACTCAGAATTATACACAAAAACACACACAAATTTAACCACACTACAAAACTCGGTCAAAAACCAGTTTTGCGTGTGGTTAGTTTTGTGTGTTTTGTGTATGTTTTATGTATAATTCTGAGAGTGAAAATCTGAGGCACGTTTTAGCTTCGTTTTAGGCAAAGTTTAGCTACGTTTTAGCTTCGTTTTAGGTTCTATATCACATGATTTGAAGCAGTTATGTGATGTCTAAAACAAATGGCGCCGAACAGTAGAGTTAGATGCTGCGCAGACGAGTGCGCAATTGTAAGACACAACTTGTGTCTTGTGAAACGCTGGAATTGTAGCGTTTCCTAAAACGCGCATGCATGCGCGTTTCTTGCTTAAACTTAAATGTTGCTAGAAATGACGACACGAAACGAAACGAGAGAAACGAGTGAAACATGAAAATGTTTAGTTCCTGAATGACCCTAATTATAGATTTTTCAGTTTTGTTTGACTCAATTTAACTAATTACTTTATTCGAATAATCATTGTGTATTGCGAGGTTCACTGCTACTTATTAAAAAAGAAAGTGAAAGTACTAAGACACCACTGAACATGCGCATAATATCTGCTTTTCCCATAACAAACTATTGGCATAATGTGAAGAAATTTGATTTTAGCAGTCATTATTTTTTCTAAAACACCAATTTTAATAAACAAAAAAAAGTTAAAAAAATAAAAAATACCTCACAAAAAAGTCTGATACATCTCACATGTGTGATACCCTGAACTCTGGTGGAAAAAACGTTAATTTATCCAATATTGAAATCTTGACTTTTACGAGATAATATTCAGAAATTCAATTGAATAATCGTCATGTAATGGAGTAGTTTAAGATTATAACCTATTAATATTCATTACTCCACAAAAGCATTAAGAATCTTTATAATGATTGCTGTCCCCAGTGTGTCAATTATAATCGGCCATTTGTCTTGTGTCTAAAGTAATAAAAGTGACAAATCGCAGCTACAATAAAGTGATAGCCATTACTTAGAAATGTCAAATTACGAAAACATCAATTATAAATTGATTTTTTTTCTTCAATAGTTTTAATTTTTTGTTCTGCTTTAGTAATTCTTATTCCCCTGTATAATGAATGCTGAGTGCTGACCAATCAATAAAAAAATAATTTTTCGCCATTGTATTCCACATAAGTACTAGCACATAAAAAAACGTAAAAAAGTTTTGTCTAAATTTATATTATGTAAATAGGAAAAAGAATTCAACAAAAAAATGAAATTGAAATTTCTCCAAGTTAATTCTGCTGCGTCACGAAAGGTTCTTCATTATTACATCATTGTCAAGTAAGGGCACAAAAAACTATTTTCAGAACAAAATAATAAAGAAATTGTAATCAAAATGTAGATGTAAATAAAAAAAACTTTTAATGAGAATGCATAATGCAAAATTATCAACAAAAAATAATATTTTTTTTTTATGTCAGTGTAGTGTATTGTGATTGTGATTTACGAATTAGCGCAGAATAGCTAAAGTAATGTGCAATTGATTTTCAATAATGCCATTTTTCATTTGCCAACTAAGTGTGCAATGTCTAAATTGAATACAACAGTGATGACAAAAAATGTGACAATTATCATTAGTTTTCTGACAAGAACTTTATGTGATCATAGAGCAATGTTGATTGGATTAATCAGAAAAAATAATTCAATAGCTATGATCATGCAACATTTTTCACATCCAAGATTTGCACTGATACAGTATATAAAAGTATTTATTATTCACCCAGATACTTTAAACAAATTCAAAAATTCAAGCTTTCTTAAAAACTATCTAGCTTATAAAAAATTTGTTTCAGGAGGATTTAAAGGGAAGGAAGACCTACCATTTCGTATACAATTTTTAAAGATTGCTCAAGTAATTATTGAGAAAAAAATTAAAAACCACCAAAATCAGGTTTTTGCAATTTTGACAATATCTCGAAAACTGTTTATGATAAAATTAAAAATTAAACTGATATAGGATGTTCAATTTCTTGGCCAACTTTTCTAAATTAGATGTATGGGTCTGCGAAGCCCTCAAAAAAGTCATAATGGAGCTATGTAATTGTTGTCAACAATCCAAATTTTCAAAAAATCATGGTGGCCGGAATTTTATTCCAAATCCAATGATACTCCAGGAAGTTTAACTGCGTACATAGCTCTAACACATCCAGGATGTATGACTTAATTCATCAAGAATTCTGGTCACAATGATTTTTTGACAATTTTGACTGTTGACAACCATTACATAGCTCCATACATCCAATTTAGAAAAGTTGCCCAAGAAATTGAACATCCTAGATCAGTTTAATTTTAATTTTAATTTTAAACAGTTCTCGAGATATTGTCAAAATTGCAAAAACCTGATTTTGTTTAATTTTTTTCTCAGTAACTACTAGAGCAATTTTTAAAAATTTTATATGAAATGGTAAACCTTCCTTCCCTTTAAATCCTCCTGAAACAATTTTTTTATAAGCTAGATAGTTTTTCAGAAATCTTGAATTTGTTTGCAGTATCTGGGATGAATAATACTTTTACATACTGTATACCGTATATGTAGAATATAACAAAATCAAAGATTAAAAATTACAAAAAAATAGTAACTTATTTTATACTAGATATTGTTAAAAGATAATTTGTTTACTTTATAAAACGCATTCAATTTTTTCTTAATTTATATAAGCGCTATATACTTCTAACATTTGGTTTTTGTTGGAGTAGAATATATTTTGCTTTCTAGTGCAGTTGATGAAATATTGTAGGCGACATCACGTCTGTATCTTTTTGAGATGAGTTTATCTGATATAAGTCGAGAACAATCCTTTAGGGCCTCTTAGTTATTGATGTGATTCTGTCATTGATTGAAACAATCAACAAACAGACAACTATCTAGGCCATGGAGCCAGTTTTCATCGCAGCATCTATCTGTTATAAGCTTGTTATAGATGTAACATGTAGTCTTTTTCATTGTCATGCTAGATGTAACAACTGTAAGTGTTTGGTGATGTAAATATTCAATAGAATATACTTTTACTTATATACTACAATTTATTGTTTTAGCTTACTTGTTAATTACCGTATATACTCGCGTATAAGTCGACCCCTACTTAAAACGGGTCAAAATTCATTGATCCGCATATAAGTCGAATTGGAAGAAAAATACTAGATTTTGGTCCAAAAATCCTCGACTTTATACGCGAGCATATACGGTATTCACAAATCACGTCCGTTCAACGTTCAGGCCATCCTATAGGTAGCCCATGAAGTGTCCTGCATGTTGAACAGACATGATTTGTAAAATTCTAAAAAAAAAAATGTTTGTTTTTTTGACCCGCGTATAAGTCGAATTTGGAAAAATATTCCTAGATTTGGTCCAAAAATCCTCGACTTATACGCGAGTATATACGGTAAGCATTAAATATTTAATAGGTAAAGCGTAACTCATACCACAGATTATACAGATAGGCAAGTCGACGCCATTGTTGACTCGTGGTTTTAGGCATTTCCCTGGTGGCTAGTAGACTAAACTCGAAAACATTTTGAATAAAAACCACCAAATATTAGCTAAAATTTATTTTTTTTTAAATTATATTGTTAAAAAAATTGTTTGATTTATTATTAATGATTTCCTTGAAAAAAATGCCAAATGAAGAACATTTCACACGTAGTTGTGCATATCTATGCACCTGAGGGCACCACTGTAACCGCGCATCAAGAAAATGACGTAAATGAGGTGGACCTGCCTATCTGTATAATCTGTGCTCATACAGTATTTACAAAAGAACTGCAAACCGCCACTAAACTGTTAGCGTTGTCGACAGATGGAAATTGGGCTCGGCCTTAAGCATTGGGAGTATATACTAGTATACAGTATATATATATATATATATATATATTAGTAATAGTCTGCAGATGTAGTAAAAGATGATTTCACGATGCAGACATCTGGTTTGTAACTTATTACTTAAGTGAAAATAAGCACAACATGTTTTAAGGTTAAAGTAAAACAAGGTTAAGTTAATATTTTTTATCTTTATGGCATGTTTTGCTCTTTTGTTTATTAAAAGATTTCTAGAAAAAATTAGCATTACTCCAGATGTGTTGAATGAGATGGGATAGAGACGTAAAGTTTGAAAATGAGTTTATAAAGTGTTTTATGGGTTAAAGGAGAAAAGTGGGGAGCAACTATATTATATTTGAACATTAAATCCAGATTGTAGATGCCTACGTAGTATCTCACGAGAGTAAATTTTCTCGTAAATTGAATTTATTTATCCTTAGTTTCTTTTTCTTCTGTGAATTATTAAAAGTGAAAATTCTGGCCTGAATTTTGTGCCATGGAAATTTGTGTTGTTTACTTGTGATGAAAAATTTATCAGTCAAAAAATTAAAAAACAGTTTTAAAATATTTTTTTTTAAGTATAAGTTTTAAATTAATGGTTGATTTGCACGTTTTATTGGAATTAAAAAAAAATTTGGCGGAAAAAATGAAAAATTTCTTATTTTTCAGTCTGAAGAATGTCAATATGTTTGTAGCTCCATGGCCTAGTTATCTGTTTGTTGATTGTTTCAATCAATGACAGAATCACATCCATAACTAAGAGGCCCTAAAGGATTGTTCTCGACTTATGTCAGATAAACTCATCTCAAAGAGATACAGACCCTCTTATCGTGGATGTCGCCTACAATATTTCATCAACTGCACTAGAAAGCGAAATATATTCTTCTCCAACAAAAACCAAATGCTAAAATAAAAGTATAGCGCTTTGTTTGAATTCGTGTTTAAAAGTAATACACTGATTCAACATCATCTAGGTTCTGGAAGTTAACTCTAATTACAAGACTGCTTTAATTATTGTCCATCAACGTGATCAACCTGGTGCTGGATTTTTCTCGTTTGCCCACTTGGGCATTTCAATTTAAATTGGAATTTAACAGGTGTCACCTGATTAAGAGGATATCCTCCTTTTAATCAGGTGACAGCTGTTAATTTTTTTTGTGGCTAACACCATTTAGTGGAAAAGATGCTTAAAGCTCAAATGTGAACTTCTTGTTACCAAGATTAAACACTAATTAAATGTATTCCAATTTTGAAGATCATATACATTAAATACTGAGATTTTCCCCCAACAAAATACAAAGTGAAGTTTTATCCTCGGTGCTTAGCACTTTATTTGATTATCATTCAGACATTAATCATCATGATTTACTTAATTTTTTTTATTTGGCAATAAACAACACTAAATCTCTCATTCAAAAATAATATTATCGTCTGATTAACATGCCAACGATGAACAAGAGAAAGAAAAAATGCGTGCGTTGCATTCATTGTGTCCCTTTTTTGTAACATAGATAAAAATCGTCTCACCCTTCCTTTTTTCATTCTAGCTGGTCTTCATTACAAATTCCGAGCATACCATCCATTACGTTATGCCATTGCAATGCACATAACCTGAAGGGTTTGCCAGCTCCAAATTCTCTTTTGTGATTGGAAACAGCTCATGTTATTGGTTGACCCATTTTTCGCTTATAAAACATAACTGCTTTCTCTTCCGACATAATAACATGATGGAATGAAGGCACGTCCATTAACTCTCGTAGATCCACCTAGTAAATCATCATCATCCTCATCAAAAAGTTAATTTCATTTTCCAATATAATCTACAGATCGCACCTCTACAACGTCAAATTTACAGCAAAATCAACCAATTGCCCGAAAAAGCCATTTTTGAAATTTTTTTTATAGATATTTTGGATCTAATTATTTCTTTTAAAATTGTCTAACAAGTAAGCTAGCTTTAAAAATTTGTTTTCTTTGTAAATTACAATTTTTTTTTATTGTTTTTAATATGTGCACAATGCAAACTAAAATCCATAAAAGCAATGGATTTTTCTAGCATCGCAGCAACGTGCTTAGCAGTAAAATCCCATGCAAAATTGAGCAAATTTAAATTTTTGTTTATATTTACATTATAATAATTCTTTAAATCCATTGTGGCTCAGTAGCTAGTCAAATCAAACAAAATACCGTAAATTCTCAAGAAAAATATTTTAAAAAACTCTTCTCTCTGAGCTGCTGCTGTTTTGAATGTCGCTTTCAACGTCTTTTTTATTCTAAACTTTTTACGTGTCCTTTTATTTATTTATTTATTTATTTGTATGGTATACAACCATAAAAAACCTTTTACATTTACGAGATTTTTATTGTAAAGTCCCATTACTTGCTATAATATTGATACAGGGCTATAAAAAATAACTCTAAAAACAATGAAAACGCTAATACAGCCTAAAGTTTATAATGGGAGAAAAACATGACATCCATTCGATAAAACTGACTGACTTTCTGTTCCAAGATGCTAAAAAATTGATGCAGCTTTCATTTGCATGTCGACTAATATAGAACCAAGACAAAAATACTACACGAAATTTACATCACCTAAAGTAAATTTTTTTGTTAGCACCTTTATTGATGTTTAGAGTTATGTGAGGAGCGTGGATTCTTCTCGTCTTTTTGGCCTCGTTAATGAGTTTTGCCGTATGGGTGATAAAATAGCCCGCGTTCTGTGTACTATACTAATTAGGTAAACTCCAGTGAGTCAACTCGAGAATGCAAAAAAAACCCAAGAAATCATAAACTCCAATCGTGATGTTCCTAGTTTGATATTTGCTGAACTCTTATTTATTTCATGCTTAAACTCAACTTCAATTCCCATGGACATGTGCGAAACTGATTGAGTAAAACCATTTTGGCGCCAAGAGGATTTCCATCTAAGTTTGGTAGTGGTGTGTAAAGAACTCCGTATCAAGATTTGCACTTTCAAGTTAAAAACAATTAACAAATAACAAATCAGTTTGTAAAATAAAAAAAATATCTGTAGCGTTTCTTACATAAAAACAAATTGAAATGCTTACCGTATTTCACCTTTATCATTTGGTAGTCATTTGCAACTTAAAGTAGAAAACAAATTTAAAAAAAGACTGTAAACATTCATCTCATTCCATCATTTTAATAATTGATGTCACAAAGCACAAGAGAGTCAATTCGATCTTCATCGAATAGCAAAATGCCTTTTTACATCTTTTTCTCGACTCACCGTAAATTCATGCGCACACATCAATAATTGCATGCACAATCTCTCGCAAAACGTAGAAGCTTTTAAGCCTAAGCTGCGGTTTTGTTTACAGATTTAAAACTTTAATTCATCAGAAGCAACTTTGCATTGCATAAGAAGACATTTTCTCTGAGTAAATTTATGGAAAAAAAATATGGCGGCAAAAGTGCTAGGCAATCATTGCACACTCATTGAGAGATAATGCGATTACAACAAATGACAAGTTGTACAGTTAAATGTATTTTTATTTTTTAGCTGTTGCAATTTGCCACTTTATTTCTTTATTTGTGCCATAATGCGCAATTCATTCTACTTAAATTTAATTTTCACCTTTTTATTCAATTTTTTTAAAAAAAAGTAAAGATATGACTAAAGTGCACTTGAAATGAAAAACCAACATTTCTATTTCTTTTCAGTGCTTATCATTAATGTCGTTTTGTAGTATCATTTAAAAAAGTGAAAAAATAAATCACACCATTAAGAAACTGTTAACTGCGCCTGTGAATTGAGGAAATTTAAACTCAAGAATAATTACAGTTTAACCTGTGCGGTCCGGACACAGTTGGGGCGCAAAATTTTGTCCGGTAGGGACAGGTGTCCGGACAAAAGTCATTTGTCCGGACTACACAGGTAATAGCTGCGATTGGCCATTTACATACAGTCGTACCTGTGCAGTCCGAACATAGCGCCGACCGGAAACCTGTCCAGTCCGGACACAATGGGCTGGGCCCGAACCCAGCCATGCAAAAATACCTGTGCAGTCCGGGCAAAAATTGGTTTGTCCGAACTAAGCACGTAATTTAGAGTGCACGGGATAATTCGGTTTGTCCGGTGTCCGGACTGCACAGGTTTTTTAACATAGCTGGAGATTGTCTGGGTTCGGGCCCAGCCCATTGTGTCCGGACTGGACAGGTGTCCGGTCGACACTAGGTCTAGACCGTACAGGTTATACTGTATTTGTTTATTCTTTGCAATTTTTTAATGAAATTTAATAATTTAATAATATCCAAAATTATAATTATTTTGCCTTCAAATTAAAATTTTAATTAAAGAAAGTTGTAAATTTTGTCTTCAATTAAAATAATGACCATGTTTGAAACAAAATGTATAAATTCTCAAATTTCATTTCATTAAAAATAAACGGTTCTAGAATTTCTTCATTAAATTTCACAATCTACAAATACAAATGCAATAAAACTTAATTTGAATAAAAAATGAAAAATAATAAAAAAGTATTTAAAACTAAATAGCGAATGAAAAATATAGAATGAACTAAGACCCACTGCACATTTCTTTCTGCATTACACATGGCTTTTATTGATCAGAAGTCAGCTGCTATTTTTAGCAACATCTTCTTAACTTAACCCTCGGAAATAAAAAAGAATACAGGCACAGTTGAGAGTCAATGGGGTGTCCAAACCAAAAAAAAAAAATCAAATGAAGAAATAATTTTTTTGTTTACCCACTTTCGGCTGCACTCAAAAGCAAAAATAAATAATTTTTTAAAATTTATCTACTAATTTGATTCATTCAAGTGGGTGGCTGGATTTATGTCGAGATGAGTATAGTATATGGAATATTCGAACACAGCCACCCACTTGAATGAATCAAATTAGTAGATAAATTTTAAAAAATTATTTTCTGCTTTTGGGTGCAGCCGAAAGTAGGTAAGCTAAAAAAATTGAAAAAAATAAATTATTTTCTACTTTTTAGTCATAAATCAACTGTTAAAAAAATTATGACTAAAAAATTATGACTAAAAAATGGCGGCCCACAAAAACTGCACACTGGATAATGACTGAAAACACAATTCGGACGCCATCTGGTGGCCGAATTTTGAAGTTACGATCTATACTATCTAAACGGAAAAATGCAAAAAAAAAATTTTTGCGATTCAGATGCAAAAACAAACTATAGAAATGTTCAGCATCAAATGGGCCATCTTTAGAGATGCAGAACATTTAATTTCACCAACTATTGTATTAGTCCAAAACAAACTTGCTACTTTTTAATAGCTGAAAACACAATTCGGGCGCCATTTGCAATATGACGTCATACTGACATCATCCAACACTCGCCAATATATCAATCACAGACGGGTTGGAAGGAAACAAGGAACAAACAGTGAAGTTAAAAGAAAGTGGGTAAAAAATGCATAAATCCACAAATTTCCTACTAGAGGATTTGCGCAACTGACAAACGTATCAACGTATCAAGGTATATGAACGTACTTTTCATACGTAGATAAGTTGATACTTGATTGTTAAAAAATATAGATCTATTGTTGTGTTTTAACAATCAAGTATCAACTTATCGACATATGAAACGTACGTTCATACGTTGATACGTTTGTGCAAATTTTCAGTTGCGCAAATCCTTTAAAAAATAGCACATTTGGAAGCAAATATCTCTTCCTTTCTTCACTTCATTAAGCACAATATTAAGCTATGAGAGAGCGAGTGAAGCATCAAGTAATCTACACTACTAATTAACAGACCCAGTCAACCAAATGACCAACATTGCATTATTGTACACTCCACAAATCGATGTTTGTGTATTACAACAGTTTAAAAAGTCACACTTCATTTTTCTCTAAAGATTTTTAATTTATTCATTCAACCCTGACATATCTGACTGTAAAAATCAACACTTGACTGTTGACATTTGTCCACACCTCATTAATCTATTAGCGCATTTATAATTTTCCCGGACATTAACAAAATGTCATGTTTGCTCATGGTATTTTGCCATAACAATTTATTTATGAATTGGCATTAGGAAAATAGAAAAAGTTTAACTACATATTTTTTAAAATAAATTAAAATAAACCTAACTTTTACTTTTTGGTTTAAATATAGAATTTTATATCAACAAAGTCAAAAAAAATTAAGAGATCTTATCTTGAATGGAGAAAACATTGCCATCCGCAAGAAAGAGGGTGTGTGGGTGTTATACAATGACGTTGCCCATAGCAACTGTAGCAAAACGCGACCGCATCTCAATACATAAAACTACAAAGCTGTTATCAAACAACAAATAGAAACTCGACAAGATGAATTGTCGTTAACAAAAACTTAAGTCACACGTTCAAAACAGACTCAAATGGAACATCAAAGAATGGCCTAACTAGACAAAAGCTCAAAGGAAAAAGATTGAAAACGGTTGTCGGGTTAGCTAAGTACAATTCAGAATGACTAAAACATTCCAAAATAAAGAGGAATAACGTCGCGCCCATGATTTCCCATGAAAATAATATCTTTCTTACTATGTCTAAGCTCGATTACTTCCCTTGAGTTCTATCATTGAATTTCTTAACTTTTATTTTCTCTCTAATAATAAGTTCCTCATTTGTTGTTCAGGTTTAAATATATTGAAGCAGTTTAGAATTAATTTTACAATAAATAAATGTGTCGTATGTGAAATAAGTATAGCCTACTCACTAACAATGAAACAGCATCCAATATACGGTACGGTAACCGAAAAAGCCAACACTCTAGAATCAAAATGAATCCAAAACCGGCAGTTCTTGCTTGTGTTTACCTGCCAGGAGAACTAGCCTCAATTAAAGCAACCTATCCTTACTCCAGCCAACCAAATAACCACACCCTCATAGAATTACGAGCTGAGCTACTTTTACCAAACTAAGTCGCACGAAAAAGTTTCCGGTCAAGAAACACATGTTAATTTCATGAAGTCTCAAACTACTAAATGCTGTTGACAAAATTTTCTTTTTCTAACTTAATTGAAGTTCTATTGAACAGTATATCACAATGATAACTGCACTTTGTCAGATGTACTGTATAAAAAAATAAATTAATGGACGTGAATTCAGAAATCACAATTAACTTCTTAGCAAATAATCTTCATTTCCATATTCATACATAATTAAATATTCAATAAATCACAAATAAAATTGTAATTAATTTTTTTTTTTAATATTTAGATACTAGTATACTACATATACACTGGATAGGTATATAAATTTAAATTTCTAGAATATAACATTTATTTTAAAATTTGTGTTCAAATTTATCAGCATTAATCAATTTGCATCTTCAACATCAAGTCCCATTACGATATTCAATTACCAAAGACAGATCCAACATTATTAAAATATAGCCCGAAATGCTGGAACATAGGTTTGTTGGCATCAGCTTAAATTATTCAATCACCTAAGATAGCACCGTGAAAGCTAATTACCCATGCATGCCACGTCATAGTCTATTGCCATGACAACCAGATGAGAGAGCAAAAGGCGTAGGGCTATCGAACAAACTCAGCAAAGCAAACTCGAAATCACAGCAACAGTGGGACACCAAGATCATTTCCCACGATGCACCTTTGATCCAATACGAAGGGAAATGGAAATAAGAAAAAAAAGTAGATAGTCATATGGGAACATTTATTCACAAAAAAGAGCTTGAAAAGAACGTGTGCAAACTCGCTGTGTTGCCTTAACGGGGTGCGCACGTGCATTCCTCAGTAATAGTAAATCAATGCGTTTGATCACGTGACCGAGAAGAAATGGGTCTTCGAAGCTGGAGGGGCGAACCATCTGTCGTGTTACCTTAACATGCAAATCACCCACATCCATTCAGAGAAATGGAGGGAATGAAAAAGATGAAAAGTGTGCACAAAAATTCAATTCCTAACACTGAGAAATTTGAACTTAACACAAGTAAATGTTTGTTTTCACCTCTACACAAGGTCGAATCAAAAAACTAAGGTAAACGGAAGGTGGAACTCGTGAAAAAGAATCGTGTTAGCGGTGTTGAAGTCGAAGTCGAAGTCGAAGGTTCTCTTAGATTGAGGAAGAGACTGTAGGAGCAGGAGTAGTGAGAAGGAGGTCACGGATCAATAAGACAGTGGATTCTCACCGCCTATGGACACATTCCGGTGTATGCAGAGCCAAGTCGCGAGAGTTCGGTGGCTCAGTCTGGTGACAAACACAGACTTTTAAACCGCATCGACATCATGCCCCCTGCAGCTACTCCTCCCAACAGATCCAATTTGACCCGACGGTCAATTCCATCAAACATTACCCGTCCGTCAAACTCGAATTTGACTCGCTTTTTTTTGAACAAACACGAACAGAGCGAGAACAGCACTTTGAATCAACCGATCAACACAGAGCCTAGAACGAATAATAAAAGTATTCATGGTGAGGCACTATTCTCACTATTGGTACTATTGCCACTACTTAAAAGTGATGTCACTACCTCGTTTTAGCATGCGTGGACTTTCCTATCTTCACAATACACAATTAGGAAAATCCACTTGTTAAATTCAGGTAGAAACAACACTTACAAATAGTGGCAATAGTGCCAATAGTGAGAATAGTGCCTTACAATGAATATCCCTAATGCCTTTTCTATTGACTATTACAAAACTACAAACTTTCGAGTTTGAACATTTAGTTTCGACAATACAACACATTTAATTTCATGAATTTTGTGGGTGGGGTTAAATGTGAAAGTGTTTGTAAGTTTTAGCATTCAATGTATTTTTGGGAATAGACAGGAACAACAAACAATCAATGCCCGTTCGTCCTCCTACAGCGATCTGTAGAACTTAGAACTTACAATCTACTGTAGTCCCAATTTATATTCCATAAGTTTTTTCCCCAGCATTGTTAAGTGGTGTCTCTGGATACATCAGTTAAATCCTTAAACCGAGAAAAATAATCATCATAAGCTTTAATGCTCTTAGCTGAACATTCCGCAATCTTCAGCCCCAATACCTGACAATACAAACGTTAGTCCTCATCTACAATGTTAAACCAATGGGATAAAATTCCTCGTGTAATTCCCATTCCCGCTATCTATTTAAGGCAGAACTCAATAAATTCCTTGATAAATTCGCATTCCCATTAATTAATTCGTGACTTCATTTTGAATCCTAAATGAAATCTCCGCTTTATTATATCGCGCCATACGTAATTCCAATAATCCAAAATTCCTATAAACCAAAACTCGTCAAATGACCAAATCAAATAATTAATTGGGCATTCTAAACATTCCAAAGCCTGAAGAAGCAATCATTCGCTCATACCCATTTCAAGCAAGCATTCCCTATTAAATCGCGTCCATGTCCTTCACACCCTTTCCTCACCACTCCCCATCCCGCACCAGAAGAAATCACACGCCTCCAACACCCTCTAGTGGGACGCGCAACCGGAAGCCTCCCCAATCAATACCATCTTGCCTACGCGCGCCCTCTGCAGTCGGCGTTCGACGCTCGCGGAGACCCCCAGCCCAGCTCGTGCCCGGATGGCGGCATCTGGCTGCCGACCATCGAGGCGGCAACTGGCCGCCTCTACTCGCGCCCTCTGCCGGGGACCGGTGGCCTAGAGTGCCATGAGACTGACGTGTGCCCTTTTGGGGCTTCTCGTCTGCTCCTGGGTCGTTACAGCGGCGACAGCAGCACCCAAAATGGAAGTGTACATCGCGGGATTCTTTCCGTTCGGCCACCAGCAAGGAATCGGACTAGGTGTATTGCCGGCCGTCAAACTGGCCCTCCAACACATCAACGACGATCCCAAAATCCTCACCAATCACCACCTCGGAATTTACTACAATGACACCAAGGTAAGTGGTCGACGGTCACTTTTTTTGAAAATTTTATTTTATTTACTTTTCAAACGGAAACTGTCGTCATAGAGAGCAAGTTCGATTTTTCGACTCTTGAATGAGAAAGAAGGAGAGGAGGAGAGGAGTGAGTTTCTTTCTACGGTTCACACAACCGTGGTGTGGTTGTTGATAATTAACGACCCGTTTCACCCCACCACGACTCTAAACTTGCAACTGACCTCAGAGGTACTGATCAACAAGTTCTAGGCTGTTAGACTTTCCTCTCGCTGCCCGATCGTACAAAGCCTTGCGTTTCCATAACTGACCCCTGACCACTCAAGCATCCCATTGGTGGGCTTCACACACGCACATTCATATTGATCAGTTTTGTTGACTTTAAGAAGAGTTCGAATAAAAATTGTACGTTACGAAATATTCGAGTGATAAATGAAACCATAAAATCCCGTGTATTAGCGCACCCATAGGTGATTAATCAAATTGTTATACACGAAAACAACATTGCATTGTTATATCACGTTTCTCATAATTGAAATTTTTTACAACTTCTTGGAACTTCTTAAAAAAGAATTCGCATTCTTTAAAGAAACATCTGGGAGTTCCCAGATCCCACTTAAATTTTATCTTATTCACGTCTAATCAATGACGACTAACAGTTACACATTATCTCCGTTGGATCTAAAATAGGTATTCCTATTTTACTATCCCACTATCAAATCTGTTTTATTCTGTGCTCTTTTTCACACACCAACCATTTCCCATAACTCAAATACAGTTTAACCGAAAAAATGAATAAAATGAAATTTAAAAAATATCAGTTTAAAAAATCGGTACCACACTCATTAGTTTTAAATACACTTTTTATGTTTTTTTTTTTATCAAACAATTGTTGCACCGTACTAAAAAGTTAATGTAGGATATATTGGGTTGACTTTTCAAAATGAGATTAGATAAAAAAGAAAAAAAAAAAAAGAAAAAAAAAAAGAGAAAAAGAAACATGATATGAAATAGGAAAAATCCATTAAAATCAAATATTCCGAAACAAAACTCTCCAAAAATATCATTTCCTTTACACGGTTATTTTGAACGCTGCGTACGCTCTACTACAGTCACAATTTTCTTTTACTTTTTTTCTTCTTCAACCAATTGGATATTGTATAGCTTCCATCAACTGTCACTTAAATCGTCAAAAATTGGTGGCAAAAAATACCACAAAAAGATATAAATATTAATCTTTTCACTTCACCTAATACTGTAATTACAATTTATTTTTATTGAACTCACATAAAATGTGTTTTTAATTTTTAAAAAAAAAAAAAAAGAAAATAAAGTTCAAACTCGTAACTAAACATTAACCCCAGAAAAAATAAATAAAATAAATTGCATTGGTATTTTTTTTCCAAAACTTATAAGTATAAGTGCTATCCTGTATTTGATTGATTTGACATTTCAATGTGGTAGCTTACTCTTTTCATGGCATTTTCCCAGCTGTGCTTTTCACGTTGTTACGCGATGTTATCTGTGTCATGTTTACAGTTAAACCTAAAAAATGTGGATCGTAGAAAGTTTGAAAAATAAATTCGCAAACTCAACCAAAGTAATTTAATTTACGTTGCACACACAAAAAACTTTAAATCACTTTAAAAAAAAATCTTTTAATTCTAAAACTGCAAAAAAATCCAAATCTTCGAAACAGTTAATTAGAAAAACGAAATCCATTACAAAACTAATTAATAAAAAAACTGTCACTAAATTCACACTTCTAAGTGCTACATACAAAAACAGTAGAACCGAAAAAGTAAATAAATGAAGATAAAAGAAAGAAAATGTTGGCACACAGATATAAAAAGACAAAAATCCATACGAGCTACAACCATTTTTTTATTACTAAAAGGTGTTCATTTTTTTCCCGAATTTACAAGCATTACGCAGATCTATACAACACCAGACCAGACTTAAGTAAGCAATAAAATGTTCGGTAATTGCCAGCAGTTAATACCCAAGTAATTATCGCCATACACGAACTTGTGTTGGTTGTTATTAGAGTGCAGAAATTGGAAATAAATCCAGGGGCTCATATAAGATGGGCTTAAGCTAAGTTATATAAACACAAAAAGCTTCGCCTTGAAATTCACTGATACACTTTACCGTCGATCAATGATGTTATGCCGGCAAGCTCATCGCAACCAAGCAAGCTGCTAAAATAGCGAAAGATTGGTATTTCCAGTGGAAATCACACGTTCGTAATTACATTCTACTCATCCTATTAACACCTATCGGTCAAATACATCAGGTTCATGAAACTGATTGCACTTTTGCAGCATGCCTCCAACAGTTTACACAAATATCAAGTGTTTTCATAGTGAATTGCCCAAATAAATCCATTACGAGCAGGTGGAATAACTACAAATGCTTCCCATTTACCAGTGAAAAATAGTTTGTTCATAGATTTCACAGTTCGTACCGTTCTCACGTTCTCACTTATTCTGTCATTTACACAGTTTTGGAAGTGTATAGCAAGAGCAAAATGCACTTCTGTGTTTTATCACGAGTTGCAAATCGTTTGATAATAGCTAAAACTGCACTGTTTATATTTTCAAGCAAAAAAAAAAAAATAATAACGGTGAATTTTACATAAACCGAGTAAAGAAATTGGGATTTCGTTTGTAGGGAATGTAAAGTGAGCATTAGAGAAATTGACCACTTTGCAGTACTGTGTTATTATAGAAAGTTTTCATCAAAAACTTTAAATGTCAAATACCAACTTCAAAAGTGCAGATAAAATTTTAAATAAAAATATATAAATAAAATAAAATGTAAAATTTTTTTTGTAATTAATTTCAGAAGTAATCGACTAATCTTTCTTTAACATTCATTTCTTTAATTACGTTTTAAGTTTTCCATACTAATCTTTGATTAATGTATTCCAAACTAAAACCTTTTCAATCCTTCCTCTCAAAGACAGACGAAAAAAGATTGGAATTTAAAGAAGAAAGATCATTTCAATTAATCAAAAGCTTCACAAACCCAATAAAGAAAAGGAAAGCACTATCGTTTAGTAAATACGCTAAAAAGCCTTTGGCTACTAAAAAACGTGAGGCATCAGTTCTTTCCTTTATGCAACGCTTCGTTTAGCTCGGGTTCTTCTCACTATAGTAACCGCCTGCAAAACACTCTCCCGTGTCACCTGCTGAGCAAACGCGCACGTGCATCGCGTTCCAATACATTCTTCGCTCCACCCTCGCACATTTCCTCGCCTCAGGTCTTGAGTAAAGTGGCTCTGGTTTGAGAGTCCCTCGCCCTTACTGGGTGGGAAAAGCGCACAAGTTGTATGTGCTCACTTATTCATTTTAACATGTTTGTTGCTGAGCATTCAGTCACGTGTGTCATGTGCGTTAAACAAAAGAAAAAACAAAGTCGTTTCGAAGTAAACACTTTGAACTGAGTAAAAGTAAACAGAATTCCAAGAAAAACAATTAAGATAAATAAAATAACTCAAACTGCAAACATCAATGTTTCACTTAACATAACGCAATAGCATAGCAGTGTCATCACTGATATTTTCATTTTTCGCTTAACCATCAGTGTACCCAAAGGGATCAAGTGTGACCAGCAGAGTGCAAAATTAGAATTTCAAGTATTAAAAATTGTTTAGAAAATTTGAAATTTTCTGACTTCTCTTATAAAGGACTATAGATTAATAATTTCACAAAACCAAACCGATAAAATTATATGATTAATTTAAATTTACATGTAAAGTGAATTGAGTCAATTTTGATCCGTTTCTGTACAACATGATTTTCAAAAAATGGTGTAGGAAGTAGCTCTGGTTTTAACAGTACCCAGTTTCCTGTTCAACATTCCGGTGAGTAATTAAGTGATTAGTCCTATAGGACATTCTAAGGTTATAAGTCAGTATATTTAAAACATTTGTCATATTTCAGTACTTACTTTTGTTCCGTAATGGCAAAATACAACTTGTCGGCCATTTTTATTACTAACAAAACGTCATGCTACACATGCGCAGAGACCGAGTCAAATTTGACTCCTTAAAAACATAGTAAAAAGGCCTATGTTATCCCCTAGTGGAAACTATGTCCATTATAATAAACAAAAGGGACCTACCTACCCTGGTTAGATCTAGTTCTACTCACTTGTCAGCTCAAATACATGAACATAAAACTACAAAATAATATTTGATGGGTACACGGAGAATTAGCAATTTTATCATCTTATTTTGGTTTATTATTTATATTTTACGAGCCAACAAAAATCAATTTTCGATCAATTCTTTGATTTTTGAGCGAAAGATTCCCTTGAAAGAGGTTTCGTCTCCGATTACCAAAACTAATATTTATGGCTCATAACCTAATACCCAGTAGGCCCCGAAAAACACACATACACAACCTCATCAAGCAAAAATCATAAATTATGCAATGCTCGTTTCAGGTATGGTTCTACACGAGATCCTTCAGCCACATGTTCGATGAATGGCACTTATGATGCTTTGTAAATTTATTCTACCTAATATCCACCCTATTGGAGAAAAGATGATTTATGGAAAATTGTGTCATATGGCAGCTTTATAGTTTATAACATATATTAGAACTTCTAAGGTCAAACATGCGTTCCACTGATCCCGGATATACGATCTGCCAATATGTATCAAGCCCACAAAACAATCAAACCGCAATTAAAATACGGTTTGTTGTTTCGTCTTGAAAATAAGCACAGGCCATAAACAACTTGTACCATCAAAAGATTAAACAATAAACACAGCTAAAACAATTGGCTAATGTGCTATAATCAGCTCTGTGTGAATGGTTACTAAATAAATTGGACAGTTAAAAAATCCAGATTTTTATTTTCAAGCAAGTTGATGGAAAATTTAAATTGTTTGTTATCTGACTAAATGACGTATCCTACATAATTAATAATTCAAACTCTTATCAAATTACCCCATCAGTGCTGTACGGGTTATACCATTCCATTCTCTCCATAAGTTGCAGTCAAATTGTGGATAAACTTTCTCGCTCGTTTTATTTAATTTGCATTTTCAAATTCTATGTCATTGTTACGTAGTTATACAGCTGTTTTCGTGCAGCATGATTTGCTCTTTCATCATTCTAAACATTGTCGAACGTGTTCAAAAACAATTATCTTATAACGCTGCCCTGTGTGAGTATTAGGTGTTGTGGTAATAAAATATTTAGTAAAGTACGCCTCGCATGCATGGATCAAATTTCGTAGCATTTTCAAAGGTCTTACTTGAATCTGAGTCTGTCTGTATGTTTAATCATGGGGATGAGATGTACACTCAAAACCAGCAACTTTGTACTTAGTGACGTAACAGACCAATTATGCGGTACATTTATAAACAAAATAGGTATATTATTGTGCACGTTTTTAGTCGCGCTGCACATTTGAACTCGAATGACTTTCTATTTATAGAACATAATGCGTCTTAATAGTCTTAAACTATTCAAAATTTCAGTCAAATCAATGACCGTGAGAACTGGGAATCATGCATGTGTAAACATTCTTTGTTCGTGATAATAACATAATGCGTTTTAAATTTTAACTAAAGCAAGAAAGACAATAGAAGTGAACATTACGTTAATGAATTTATCAAATTTATTCATCAAAACTGAGTTTTACTAAATTACTAAATTACTAAAACACAAATCAAACCCTACGATTATGTTGCACTTTTCACACTTATTGAATTTAAACCAGTCTAGACAATTTTTTATTCGACCAATTACAGTAGATTTTTATCTGTTATTTATTTATCTGTAGATAGATTTTAGTTATTAATTAATTAATTTGTTTGTTTGCTTGGTTGGTAGAGAGGAAAAACTGGCCGGGACAAACACCAGAATATTATAAATTAATAAAGCCCACAATTTATCTGTTTCAAAGTAATGTTCAATAGTGTTGTTCCGTTAACTAATAGACAAAAAAAGAAAAAAATCCAGCAAAAAAAAAATATTTATAAAATCAGTGTAATATACTATAATACACACATAGCTTACTAAATTTATTCATTTCGTTTTATTTTTCCTTCCACTTTGACAATTTATCGATTTTCCGTCCAGCATATCCTCTTCTTAAACTCATAAATAAGTCAAATGTTTATGGATCTTTCGCAAGGAATGGTTTGAAACTAAAAACTTTTTTTACTAAGAAGTTGTCAAACACTTTCCTTCGATTCTTCCACACAAGTTAAGTACAACATTATCTACATTCAGCCAAAATCAACTCTTTGCCAACTAATTTGGCGCCAACATACCCAAGCACAAAGTGCAACCAATCACGTACAAGACGACACTGCAACGAAAAATAGAGGAAAGGAAAACTGCGTTTGATCACAGCAGAGTAATTTGGTCCGTCGTAAAAGTTGCCTACAGCATTTGGCAAAGCGCAACCTCCCACTACCTCGCGAAAAGACCCTCCACAAAATTATATCAACTTTAAAAGACACAAAGTTCCAGATAAGAAAAGATAAAAAGTTGAGTATCGATAGTGCACTCAGGTAGATCACATCTCAATTGGCACTTCACTCCCAAAGACCAAAACTTTTTTAATTGTCCACAGTAACAAAATACAAATGTAAAATCTAAACCAAATGTTAATTACTAAATTACTATTCTACAACTGATGAACCAAGAACTTCTTTTACAAGCTTTCCACTAGTCAGCCACTATATCTGATGCGAGCATTTCTTGAAAATAAATCAATGCAAACCGATTGCCAGTGAAAATTTCATTCATGTGGAAACGCAGTGCAAACAACAAATCATGACTCCACTTACATTCAATTTGAGACAAATGCTGCCCATCCAGTGATCCGATCATCAATTTGTTTGCTCGGGATTACGATTTGCTGTATCCATTAAAAGAAATAATCCGTAGCTACACGAGTAATAAGTGAATATCAATAATTTTTACTTCTTGTCCATTAGCTCATCATAAATGGTTTACTTTGAATTTGACACCAAAAAAATCTGCCTATAGCACGACTATTATTCGAAAAATAACTACTTTGAATGATATCTGCTCTCACGTAATCTTGCCTCCTGATCTTGTAAAATCACCTGTGATCTCAGGCCTAATCACACGCCTTTATCATAAATAATCTCACGCAGAAATCTATCGTCGTATCCCTATCTCGCATGCAATGCAAACTTGTGCCAAACTGCTTAACATTGATATCACGTGTCATACCAACCATAAAACCATAACTTTTTCTTTTTTAAGTTCAGAATATTCTTGGTATCATCAAGTTTCATTTTCCCGCACAAAGCCTTTTTGTCTGCACTGAAATGCCTTCTTCAAGTGGCCATCAATATCCCTTTTCCAACTGCTACGTATGCTACTCATAGAACAAAATACATGCAAAAAATTTCATTACTAACATGACTCACCAAAGCTAGGTGTTAGTACCTACAATGCATATATAACCCACGCAAGAAAAGCAATTGGAAAATGCTACTCTTGACAGAATAAACCCATTTCAGCCTTTAGGTACTCTGGATTTATTAAGACGCAAGAATTTTTGCGAATCTACTGCGCTTCCTAACAAACTCCCATTGGTTGTTGTTAAAAATTTAAAAAAAAATAAATAAATTCATGGCACTTGACACTGTTTTGGTTATTAGACAGTGCAAGAATTAATGCAGTCAGATGGAAAATGTTAGATGAGTAATTCGACAATGTCATTTTGCAAATATTCTAATTTAGAAAATTGTACTTGCAATTCTAGAATGTAAATAAATAATAAAATGGGAATACAAGTTTAGACGAGCGTTGCAGTGAAGTGTCACTGTTTTGACACCATAGTATAATTAAAGTTTATTTGCCAATAGAAGGAATAAAGAAGTTCATCCCACGAGGATTTGCTGCTGAATTTGTAAACCTTGTTTAGGTGCAAATTATCAACCTCACACTATACTGTACTGAAAATAAGGATAATCGTCCCTCCGAATAACAATGAAATTTGCACTGAAACATTCCAGATTGCTATCTATTACCAGTAAAAAATATCCTAGAGATGTTTTCCCTATTTGACTAAATAAGTTTCAAGTTCGTTCTGGCCATGTAAGGAACCTCATTTCCTGCTCTTAAGGCATGGTTCCGACTTGTAATATAAACATCCCCCTCTGTCCTTTCTGCAACAACATGCACCTTTGTGAACAAACACTCCCCACTTATATTCACGTATAATATCAAGGTTTATGACAGTAAAAAAAATTTAAAAAATAAAAAAATTCTGCGGCAGCCTTATAAATACATATGAATAAATTAATCCAGGGAATTTGAATTTCTTTATTGTAAATAAACCTTTGTTTTAAATTAAAAATAGTTTTTGTTTATGGAAATTCTATTTATAATGTCTAGCAGTGAACCCACAATAATTAAAGAATGTAGAGAATAAATGCGTTTAGCCTAAATTTGCATTACTGCATTTGCATTTGATTTTGAACTACCAAGTTCTTTTTTTAAAGATTTAATTATAAAGAACCACAATTAAATTGTCAACCCTCCTTCTAAAAAAAAACCTTGTAGTAAAAATTTAAGGCTAACTGACACTAATCCACCCCAGCCCAATTTAGTTTCTTTTCTTTGACGTCACACCTAATTCCAATTTTTTCCATTCCAATTCACATTCCTTTCACACCCAAAAGTAATCGTAATTCTAATGTTGTTCTTTTTTCTTGATTTCCTATCAAACGTTGTGGTCACACGGATTCGTGCCTGTGTGTGCACTAAGCCGTTACCAAACCAATTTTCTAAAAAAAAAAAAAAAAAAAAGGACATAAAAAATACACAAAATTTCCTGTTTTTATTTTATTTTTATATCCGCCCCTTCGCAAAACCCAACCAGTCGTCTTTTAACTGGCAGCCCCCCTGCTGGCCGCGATGCAACATCAATTGTTCACAACTCGTAAAAAAATAACAATTTTGACAAAATACGATTTTTAAAGCGTTAGATTTGACATGTTTTAGTTATTAATAACTTTCCTGTCGTAGTGTCATGGGTTTAAAGTTGTAAGAATTTATCAATTTAAAAATTAATGTTCCTCAATTTTCAGACTGAAAAAAATTACGGTAAACATTTGTTTCGTTATCATCACAAACACGGAAATTTCCTCAACTCCAAGTGATTGTTCACCATGCTCATATTTATTATATATAAATCTACATTTTGAGTTCTTTGCAAATTCTAATTTTTTGCGAGTTGCATCTGGAATTTCCGAGTGTTTTTTGATTGCATTATAACTCGCAAGCGCCAGTTCCTTGAGCAAAATGTGGTATTGAATCTTCACATAATTTCACCCTACTGTATCACTTTTTCAACACGAAAAACGTTTCTATTTTGTGCAAACATATTAATGAATTGAAATTCCCTTCATTGCAAATGTGACAGCTGTGACGAACCATTCGTGCAGTACAGTGAGAGAAAAATCCCACAACGATTACTAATTCAGACAATAATAATTCTAATAATAATTATAAACACACTTCGTATAAAATAGAAACTGCATTCACGATATTGATCGCTAACCCATTTCGAATGAAAAGAATTAAAGAAAACGCTGAGCCCATGGAAAAGAAATTCACACGTAACCACTATAGCATAAAAATGCATTACGACCTACATGATTTGCTTGATGTATCAGTCTACAGCAAGAAGCCAAATTGCTACTGTTATAATATCAGGGCACGAAAACACTTTCACACAAAATGCCAAATAAAAATTCAATGGCCTGAGAAACGTTTTAAGGCGAAGAGAAGAAAAAATGAATTTTTCTTTCTCCTTCCCACCACAGGAATTTGAAGATAGTTCCCATGAAAATCTTACTTGATATCTCGATCCCGCTTTTATTTTTTAACCAAAAACACTCAACGGGCCAACATTCTTCTGGCTGGTAAATTCAGGTGAATTAGGTGCAAACCGCAATAGTAGCGGAATGTAGTAATCATAGTAGCAATCTGTAAAACTCACCATTGCAATCCACATGTTTCCCTAAGGATCAACTTTGGAAGCAATATCACTAATCAACATGCGTTTAAAACTTCTTAAACGACTGCAATACCACAAAATTCGGTTGTGTACATCAATTTTTCATTTTCAATTTCTCAACTAATTGGTATAGTTTTTGGTTATTGGTTCCCTAGTGGATTGTTAGATCCTGTTTGGCGCAAATGCATGATGAATGAGTAAACAGAACAAACAGAATTAAGAAAAAAAAAGAAATGAAATAAAAATAAATAATCGTGGAAAAAATTAATTTAAAATTACAAAATATAAAAACTCTTCTTAAATTCTTTGCATTTATGATTTTTTGAAGAGTTTGCAGATATGAGATTGGAATAAATGTATATCCTCTCAGTCGAACGAACTTTTTAACTTTTGTAGTCACCTACAGGGCAGAAAATCTCCATAATTTCTTAAAATAATATTGAAATTACGATTGCAATAGGTACAATTTTCGTTCCGTTTGTTTTTATAAAAGTTCTGTTTCGATCCATAACCCTTTCATACCTAACTGAAAATTCAATGCAATAAATAAATCTATTGTCAAATTACAATTTCTCCAGTTGCAGTACTGTGGGTAACTTAAGTAAAGATGTCTAAAGTAGGAGGTTTTAGATGAATATGACGTCAAATACATCATATCCTGTCACTTTAAGTCAACTATACATTTAAGAATTTTATTCAGGCAATATTAAACGCAACTTAACCCTCGGATATGCAAGCTTTAAAAACAACATTAGTGGATAACCCATAAACACACACAATCATGTTCATATTTCGGGTCAAGTAGTTAAAGCGCTGTTGCATTTGGTTGAAAAAACTGCCGCTGTTGGCGCTAGTTTTTTCCAAAAACGGTCACTGCACTTGCGCACAGAGTTTCATCTTTACTTGGCTTTCCTGCTTCACAATCTTTTTTCAATGTGATCGTCTGCTAGTAACCTTAAACAGAAGCGCTTTAGCCAATATGCAGTGAAGCCGGCTTTTTTTTTCTGCTGGAGTTTTAAGGGGCTAAAATTTGCCGATCAATTATTTTAATAAATATCAAAGCAAATACTTCAAATAATAATAATAATAATAATATATAGTTTATTAGTATTTGAACAAAGTCAGAAAATTTCAGCTTCATAAGATAAGCCAAAAAAAAATTTTCCTATTCAAGAAAAGAGCTGAACACAATTGTGTCATAGGTTGCCCATCTAAGGGTTAAGTGAGATTAATTACCGTAAGCATGTCATTTGCCATAACTATGACGTCAAAAACGTCACATGTAATGAGTTTAAGTCAACTTAGCAGTTAAGTCAACTAAGTTAATTTATCTAAATCAAATTGAACGCACCTATTGTCAACCAAAATTAATATTAATTATAACTTATGAATGTTGTGATATTGGAATTTCAGAATTCCAACAACTGGATGCAAAGTACTGTACTTAGAGAATTTCAAAAATAACAGCAGAAAAAATGCGCCAAAACGAAATAAAATCTTAACAATTTTCCCAAAATGTCTTGAGCATGACTGTTCGTTCTTGTAATAATAGCAGATAAACCCAGCTCTATCCCATTGCCGCAGAATTCAAAATATTCTAAAAATAAAATTAAAGTGGGTGCTGCAAATTTAATAAAAGCAAGTTAAATGCAAATTTATGGAGTTTTCTAGTCACCCAGTAATGTAATATTCATTCAATTAAATGCCATAAAAACATGTATTGATTTCTACACTTCCCACTTCCCACATCAACATTCCCCGTTGGTTAATTGCAATTTTCAATAGTACGTTACTGTCACAACAACTCAAAAATGTGTTTTAATCGAACGAGGCATGCAGTAATCAGAGCCTTAACCGCAAAAAATTCATTCGGACGCTCAGGATAGGATTTTTTCTCTCAAATTCCAACGTTTTTTTGCTTGTTGTGATATTTTTTTGAATTGTCAATAGTTAGAATATCTGATTCTACTACAGTATTATAAATTCAAAAAAAAAAAATCAAAACACTTTGAGATTTGAGGCTATCGTTGTGTTCCAATCACAAAACAATTTGATTCCTACAAATAAAACAAATGGTAAAGTTCATTTTATTTTTTATTTTTTTAAAAAAGAAAACTTTCCTTTCAACATTTTATTTCTTCTTTTTAACCCCCATGCAAACAGCTTAACGTCTCAGCAGAAATCTTCCACTATAAAGTTCTCTTATCTGCAAGACCTGCATTTCCATCTATTCTACCTTTCTCTGCTCTGAAACAATCCATTCCTCAAAAATCAACGTCTCTAGCGGCATCCCTCGTGAGACTCTTTTTCCTCTAAGAAGCTTCTCCATCTAGCATTCTCTCTGAAGGATTGAGAGCCATAATATATTTCCCCAATTCCAATCCTAATAACAAATCAATAAGAAACATGCCTGCTCTCAAAAATATTTTTTTACAATTAAATTCATTACTTAAAGCAAATCCAACGGTTCGATTACGTCGTTTCCAACTTAATGAACCTTTTCTGAAGTGTTGAAGATACATGACCCAATGGAATGCAATTCTTTATTCAACTTGTGAAGATTGTGTTTGCAGCCAATCCAATTAAACCCATTTCTCAACAATTCATTTAAGCACATGTCAAGACATTCATTTCGCAACCATGCAGGGAAAATGCATCAAATGGAATTAACCCAAATTAAAACACACACTTTAAAAAAGAAAATGCAACATAGGTAGGTAATCTCAATTCCCTCTTGGAATGCAAATCACTTAGAAAAACTAGAGGACTTTAATTTGTATTTATCAAAGTGAATACCAATTAATTTCAGATTTATGAAGTTATTTCATGAATTTAATATCAAAGTTAGAAATATTTTTTAAATTTGTTGATATTTATTGAATTTAATATATTTTATTTGATCCAAAAGCAATAAAAGTGCAGTTTTCAAAATGACTAAACGAAACAAAAAAAGAGATACAGTAAAGGAAAATTTAAAAAATTGACCGTTTAAAAAAAAAATCTCTTTAAAGGTAAAGTACTCAGATTTAATTGTATTACCAATTAAAAAACAGAAAAAAAAAATATTTCTTCTAATTTAAAAAAAAAATTTGAAGAAATATTTTTTTAGACAGTTATCATTTGCCGTTTTAATTCATTTGATCCACAGCAGACTTACTATTCAAATTATATCTGCGTACGTCTGCTTTAATTTCTTACAAGATTAACACCACTGAGTGCATTTGACATTAAAGCAAACCCCTTTTGTACTTAAAAATCTTAAAACTTCCTTTTTATTTAAACTAAACGAGAAAAAATTACGCACTACTGTGAATATTCAAATTTAATCCATCTCATACTAAAAACTTATTTTCTTTCCATTTTTCCATTTTTTTCCTGTTTAATATGGATGTTATTATTTAATACCGGTTAAAAATAGCATAACAGCAAAACTCAATATCGATTCAAACCGACATTTGCCGCAAAGGACAAAACCTAAGTATAGAATACAAGGTTCAGATGTAGCTGTCGAAATCTTCTCTTTACGTAAACTCAATGGGGAAAAGGGCCAACATACACTGTGAGACTTGATTTGAACCCGAAGTCAAGCACAATTTTATTTCATTTATCTGTCCATCAAATTGACAGCGACTAGTTCAAACATTTTCTTTCATTGAACTTTTACGAAAGAAAATATATATCTTTCTTTAAAATTAAAACATGCTGTAGTTTAGTGTTGTCTAGGATTTCTCTTGACTCAAACATAAATCTCATCTGATAATTGATTAAAGATTCTGTACAGAACATCACAAGGCCAAAAGGCCAATGAAATGCAAGACTGGTAGCTCAAGGCATGAGCAATCAAATACCAATTTGATTTTAACGTCCACGCTAATAGCAGAAGTAATTGGGGAGATAATTCTTTAGTTCTTTTAACAAATAAACCTTAAATCTTTCCAAAATTGAATTCCAAATCTAATTTATGCAACTATCAATCATTCAAGTAAGATTATATTGCAAAAACCCCACCCCAACACCCCCATTCCCTAAATTTCCTGACATACAATAAATAAAAAATATTGTTTGTACTCACCAATATGTTGAGTGCTTTCGAAAAAACCTTGCAATAAATAACAGAAATCTGCAATAAAACAAAAAATATGCCAATTTTATTATGGAAGCACAGCAAAGAGAATATCTTAAACATGTTTTGTTTGTCACACACGGTTCTTACTTCAGTTTTGGATCTACAACGTCAATAATTAGCACAATTTAAACAATCATAATTAACGTCGTAAATGCCAAATAGAGCACACTTAACCCTACTTTTCTTGTCATGTTTTCTCCGTCTGATATGAAGTTTACATTAGTTTTTTTTGGTAACCAAATTTATTAGAACAGTGTAACAAACAAAAAAAGAAGCAATATTATATATAGTGTAGTTTATTCCGTGTGGTTTCTTTTTAACTCAACTTAGATCAGAGCAATAAAATGGAGCTTCACTAACGATCCGTAACAATAAATGAGGCTACCATAATAAAACTCTTGCAGCCAACATATAGTTTAGGAAAAAGAGCCTGAAATGATAGTAGTGTATGCTGGAACTGCGCCGTTCTCTTATGCTACAAAACAAAAGTACATAAAATTTTTGTCCACTCAGCTAAAAAGATAAGAAGAAAATCATAAAATCTCTCAAGAGACACTATACGTTGACGTCATTCTTAAGACATTGAATTGACTTATTGTCTTGTTTTGATAAGTCTCAACTCTTTCTTTTGGCCAAATTCCAACTCCCTTGCCACAGTAGCAACTCTTCAGGTCATTCAATCAGGAATTTACTTTTTTCATTTCTTTTCCAAACTCGCCCCAATCACCCCATTATTTTCTTTTTTTTAAGCTGTCTCTCTTCACAAGTTTCTCTTTTTACTTATAAAAATGTTTAACTCGATGAAATGAAGTAGCAAAAACATAAAACAGCCAAGAAATCTTAACTTTTTCATTTTGTTCATCTTTTGCTCGAAAATGGTGTCGATTCTGTATTAAATGCATACAAAACATTAAATTTAGATATTGCACTCAAAAAATAAGTGTCTCTTTCTCAGAAAATCTAAAGTTAGATTTTTATTTTTATTTTTCAAAATTTTGTGATATAATTAAATCAATACCAATTGTCAAACAAGTTTGACTTTGTATTTACTAGGAAAACCCTGCATTTACGAGCTTCTAAAATTTCACAAGAACAAATATATTACGTTACAAAAGTTGATATAGCAAAACAGATTATTGTTAACAAGAGCAAAGAAAAACAACAAGAATCAATAGCAAAAATCATGGTCAGAAAGCACACATTAAAAAATGAGATGGGACTTGAGACTTGGATGATACCAGATCACAACCCGAATAAAAAACAATGTTCTCAACTTACACCATAGAACTAAACTAAAAGCGTAAAAAATGTCTTCCAACAAGACAAGTTCGACTTATTATCTAAAAGAAAGACTATAAAATGGGTTAAAAAAATCAAGAAATCACTTCCTGACATCTAAATAAAATCACATAAATCAAGAAAATAAATCGGTTAGATCCATTTAACTTTGCTTGAATAGACTTTACTCATTTGCAAAAATTGATTTTCCCAACCGTGAGAAAAGAGCATGTTTTTACCATTCTGACGGCACAAAGTGCTAAAAATGGCGCTCAATTTAAAAATATTTCATTTCAAAAAATCAATAACTCCCAGATGAAAGTATATCTTTAATAACTTTTTTCCTAAGGTGTCATTCTAAGTCCAAAGTTGGCGGTTCCTCTGATTTTTAACACGAAACCACATCAAAATTAATTAAAATTACATTAAAAAAAGTTTATTAAATTTAATTATTCACAAGATTTCATCATACTGAAAAACTTTGACATTCTACGTTTAACTCAATTCCCTCGAAACTTATAAATTTATTAATTTCCTACAGTAACAATGTCTCACTTGCGAGCACTATACCGATATTTGAAAACTATACCGATATTTCCGTTCCTTGAAGTTGAAGAAGACATAACAAACGCAATACACACCGTAAAAGCTCAATGTTCATTCAAACCTGACTTTTATTGGGCGTTGTTGGGCCAGGTTTCGACAATAACTTTCACTTGGATCTTACTCCCCAACATTTTAACGTTCCCACAGCATAAACAAGATTTACACCAATGATGAAAAACTGGTACTGCACTATAAAAATAACTTGTGTTCAATTTCATTAAGAAAAAAAAATCATAAAAACGTGAATAAATGCAATAAATATTTAAATGACCATTGCTGACCTCGAGCAGCCTATGTTACTACGTGTAAAAGGATTTTTGAATATATATTACCCGTAGGCCGACAATATCTTTAACAGTCATATTTTAAATACCGGTAAAATTATTATACATCGAAAAGCTAATTTCGTGATGAGTTGTTGGAGCTGTTTACACTCCATGTTCGCAAATATAAAACTGTTGTTTCAAGAAAATTTAAGTTTATTTCATATTCCATTAACAAAACATTCGCGTTTAAAAATATAATACCCAACATTGAAATAACAATAACTAATTGGACTAACAAATTCATAACTCTTCTCGCAATGTTATTTATTTCGTCTATTATTCGTAACATTTGTTTTCCCATCCCGCTCAGATTTTAAATATTCATGTCAGCAGTACAATATGATCTCAGATACGTTTTTCTTCTAAATTTCTAAATAAATAAAAAAAATTCCCAGAAATAAAAAACTAACAGTCAGTTACTATAACCAATTTACGACTTGATCCGGATCCAAGCTTGTAAGCAAGAAACTCGCCATCATTACGCTACAGTGAGAAATAACTCGCAAAAACATTTGGCGCATTAAAAGAAGTTTTCCGCACTCTACTGTGTGTGTATATTATTTTATAATAACAAGTATATTTATTCCTCACATTCTGATTGACTTCGAAGTTGAATTTTTCTATGCTGTCCCAATCCCACTCGTATACATCTCCATTTTTCGCATGCGCAATGAACAGATAAAGCGTATATAAAACAGTTTTACAGTTGAATTCAGCTGCCTTTAAATCTCTTCTATTTTGCATAGCCTAAAGTCAACTGAGAAATAACGAAATTTACAAATTGAGGTGTTGCAATCCCCGTGCTTCACCACATCGCTTTGTTTAAAATATAAATTGTCTGCACACCTACTGCACTTTACATTCGTTTTAAACACATTCTAACTCAAATTCACACGAAAGAATGTGAAATTCTACGTTCAGCTGTATTTTCTTTAGATTAACAAGAGTAACAGTGCACTAGACCTTTAATGGAAATACTATACACTTGAAACATGCTTTCCTACAGCAAATGGAAAGAGAAAAAAAGCAATCGTCTCGGGCATATATTTGCCGCCATTTTTGATACGATTTCCCGACGTTGGCATTTAAAGATGACGCCTTTTTGTGTGTTCCACTTTCGTCTTTAAAGAAGTGATGGAAAAAGGATGAGTATGGAGTTGCCAAGTAGAGAATAAAAAGTTCTTCTTATCGAACGCAGGCGCCAATGCATTGCTGTAGGATCGTCCATGTCATATATCCATCAAAGAAATTGATTGCCAAAAAAATTCTTTTCAATAGTAAATCCACTTCGAAAGTCACAAGTTCACGAATAGAATTTAAATAAACCCACAACAGCGCAACCTACTCTTTGTACACTCAAAACTAACTTTTTATCAGGTATTTCCAGACATGCAAACAGATTGATTCGAATTCCACATTTTACAGTACATTGGTACAGTTAAAGGTCCATTAGAACTTTGTTTGGTGTGTATGTAAGTATATATCGTAATTGAAATTCCATAAGATCGAGTTAGCTAAAATTTCAGACCCTGTTTCATTAGAGAAACTTGCACTTCTATGCTGTTAGATAATCAAGTTCTTGGTCAAAAGAGGAACCCAGTCGTAGTTAAATCAAATAAAAAAAAATACTGTTTTAGAAGTTTAAAAACCGAAAAAAAATTCAAATAGTTTCAATATATACACCTTGGATGGGAATACGTCGTATTCCCACAGATTATACAGATACCAAAGTCGCCGCCATTTTTGAGTTGTTTTTTTTTTAGTTATAATCTGTGGTATTCCCATCCAAAGTGTATATATTGAAAGTATTTGAATTTTTTTTCGTTCGGTTTTTTAACTTCTAAATATTTTTTTTTCAATATTGATTTAAAAAATCAATCAAAAGCTTCTTAAATCCAAACCAAAAATATCCTTTGTCATATAATTTATTTAAACCTCAATAACGATTGTCAAAACTTTAAATTACTGTTATATAAAATGCCCTTTATGGGATGAATAAATTGTTGACCATCAGTCAACCATGTAAACTGGCCCCAAACCCTCCAGCCCTATCCCATCTGACTTTTTGATTACTTTGGCATCCTCTAGACTAAAAAACTCTCTACATTAAACATAAACCCATTTTTGAAGCCCTAAAGGTGCATTTTCATTTGCGAGAAATGCCA
The DNA here is from genome assembly GCA_000239455.1 of Strigamia maritima. Lineage (NCBI taxonomy): Eukaryota > Metazoa > Arthropoda > Chilopoda > Geophilomorpha > Linotaeniidae > Strigamia > Strigamia maritima. The sequence goes on along the minus strand of JH432010.1, from coordinate 1,062,640 downwards.
TTTCTCGCGCCTAATTTTCAATAATCGCGCGACAAAAATCGCACGCTTATCCATTTTCATGCAAGCTAGACTTGCAAAGGCGCGCGATTGTTGGCGCGATTCTGCTTCTGGCGCGCTTCTGTCGAGTCTAGCTTTGCTCACAAAATCGCGCCTAAAATCGCGCCATGTGACAACAATTTTGACATTTGAACAGGCCCCACCCAACTAATTGACAAATGGCGCTGATTTTTTTTCCTCCACTTGAATTTTTAATCTTGATTAATCAATGCCATCCACATCCAGAAAAGCCAAAAAGTAATAAATTCAGCAATATTTGATGCTAAACATTTCACACTAATGTATATTTTATGAAATGTCAACTGATTTTTCAAAAATTTTTGAAAGCCAGAAGTGGCTCTTTGAGCTCTAATGAAAATGCTCAAGCCAGAGCTTGATTTTTAGAGCGGCGCGATTGTTGGCGCGATTTTTTTTGCGGCGCGATTTTTTTTGTGGCGCGAGAAATTCTCTCGCAAATGAAAATGCACTTTAAGAGTACAAATTATGCTTCCAAGACAAAGCAAAAATATCAATACAGTATATGCTGTGCGGTCCGGACATAGCGCCATCCGGACAGCTGTGTAGTCTGGACACTTTTTCCAGGACCCAAACCCACCTAATACGCAATAATGTTTAAAAAGCCCCGCGGTCCGGACAGCTTTGCCGTCCGGACACCGGACACTTGACCGAGACCCGTTCGATCTAAGTCCGCCCTTCCGTCCGGACACCAGACTCTTGACCGAGACCCGTTCGATCTAAGTCTGCCCTGCCCCCCGGACAAATTCGTTTTGTCCGG
>JH432010.1:953208-1061788 GCA_000239455.1 Strigamia maritima | reverse complement strand
ATGGCTCCTGAGATCCCGGCTGGGATCTCGGAACTGACACCTGATACTATATTTTTTATTCTGTATTTTTTGTTGTTTATTGTTTGTTATGAAATAAAACCTAATTAAAAATAATTTGTGTAAAAGTACAAGTTAATTAGAATTTTTTAAAATATGTGTTAACGCCGCCACCTTTTGGTAATATTTAATTGTATACTGTATTTGACTTATGGCGCCAGAACATTAGTATTTAAAATTTTCATGAAAATATCGATAATTATATTTTTTATACAGAATTTTTTTGAATTTTTTTTTAAGAATTCTTTTTTGTTATTGTTAAATTCAACCAAATTATGTTTTTTCAAACATTTAAAAAAAAAATCACAAACTGTTGTTCGACTCGAAATGTGATATTCTTATAGCCTACAGTATATGCTGTGCGGTCCGGACATTGACGGGTCCTGGAAAAGTGTCCGGTGCGCAGAGTGTCCAGTCGTCACGTTGGACACCGGACACTTGACCGAGACCCGTTCGATCTAAGTCCGCTCTGCCGTTCGGACAAATTCGTTTTGTCCGGTGCGCAGAGCGTCCAGTCGGCACGTTGGCCGCTCTGCACACCGGACAAAACGAATTTGTCCGGACGTCAGAGCAGACTTAGATCGAACGGGTCTCGGTCAAGTGTCTGGTGTCCAACGTGACGACTGGACGCTCTGCGCACCAGACACTTTTCCAGGACCCGCCAATGTCCGGACCGCACAGCATATACTGTATGAAAAAAACAACAAATAATCCATCATAAAATACTAAAACAAGAATAAAACTAACAAAATACTTTGCAAAAAATAAATTCACCTTTTCTACTTCTTTCTACTACTTTTCTAATTTATTGTAAAATTAGATGAATTGAATGTTAATTTGGAACATGTCCGATTTATAGCGAGTCTATCTGATCCATGGTCTGATCTACAGGGGTCCGGCCCACAGAAAGTCTACGTCCTGTCTTAAGGACTACCCACCACTTAACGCCTTCAAAACCAAACACTGGCTGCATCAGTATTCAGCAAATGTTGGCCATTCAACAGATTTAATATCAATCGGACAATTATTCGGAATCTGCTGCAACCCTGTACTTAATCCTAGCACAAAAAAAACAAGATCTGGCATATAACCAACCATGTCTGAAAAGTGAGAATAGAACCACAGGCCTCCCGTTTGCTTTACCGTATACAACAACCAAACCACAAACTAGTGTAATCCCCTCACCATAGAATGCAACTTGAATTCTCCAAACAGAGAATATAAACAAGTTTACAAGTGAAAAGTTGCCACAACAATTCAAATAAGAATAAAATTCCTAATTAACCAACAATTACATTTATACCTCAATTTAATCAAAAATATTTTAGCAACTTAGCACATTTCCACACGTTTTGAAGTCCTTCTTAATCACATGACGATTTCATTACATTATTACCAACCCATCAAACACTCGTTAAAAAGATATTGCTTTTTCAGCATTTATTTGTGCCTACCTAACTAAATACTATTAAAAGAGCAATCGATATTCCGTAATCAGAGTGCAATCTTGATTACAAGTGAAATGCAGTATAAGAAAAAAATCGATTTCCCATCGACTCGAAATTAACAACAAACAAACAAAAACAAATCGTAAAAACAATTAGTACCTCACTAGTTACTAATTATAATTAATGAATCGAAATCAAAGCCAATTAACATGTATTTTCTTTTCTATTTCTATTTTAGTGTGACGCAGCTGTGGGCATGAAAGCTTTCTTCGATATGGTTTATAAATTACCTCATAAACTTCTACTCTTCGGTGCCGCTTGCACTGAAGTCACGGACCCCGTAGCAAAGACATCCCGTTACTGGCATCTGTCACAGGTAAGGAGAAAAGGCTTTTTTATTTGATGGACCAAAGCCAACAACTTTGACCACTAGAGAATTTTTCTAAAGAGTTCCAATTGCCTTTTAATGGATTTTAAGATATCACAAGAGACCTTTCATCCAGGGCAGAAGGGTTTATGAGTCTCAAGTCAATGAGTCAATCCAAGCATCACATAAGATTTTATTTTTCTTGGTACTGATAGAAAGAAAGTTGGTTTTATGACATGTAACATCACGTTTATTTTTAAAGATGTTTGTTTTCTGCTTCATCCATTCAACTGCAGTATACAATACACTATAAACAATAAAAGTGTAAACGGGTCTAGATATAACGTAATAAATATAATTTTCACTGCCTACTAGCAGTATTCCTTGATGTTGTTGACTTGTTGCCTGAAAGTGGATGAAAAGTATAGATACGATTTTAAATGCATTTGTGTTCACACTTCCGAGATACAACATATTTTAATCTAATATGATGCTTTTAAATTTAAATTGTTAATGACTTTTTATTTTTTTATAAATTAGTCAAGTGAGTGGTGAGCAAAACGAATGGGCCCATGGTCTCATCTTAAATCTTGGTACTTGTTTCAACGCTATAGGATTTTTTCCACGTATCGTGAAAAATGAGCCTGATGCTAGGGAGCTGATTGTATTGAATAAAAGCTCTTCCTGTTGTCACACGACATTTTTTGTTGTCAGTTATCGTCTTTGAGAAATGACCGGTTCAAAGTTTGGTTGTGCGTTGTGCTACTTTAACAAAGGTTTTAATATAATGAAAACCAAAACAATAGCTTGTGGTTAGTTCTTTAATATTGTACGATATTGCTCGTTCGTAAATGTTAGCAATGTAATTATTTACTCATACATAGTACAATTTTATACGGCATTAAAATTCACCTATGATATTGAAGAAATCGTTAATGCTCGATCTAGCATCAGAACTGTGTCATTTTAACGAGTGCGCATGCACATTTCAATCATCATTGCATTTAAAGTGTGAAATTCGCAATTTTACATTCCATAGTACCGTGGTGACATCCAGATTATCATACTCCAATCGCAAATGTGTGCATGATACTTCAGATAGAATAATGAAAGATTAAACTAGAAGTATATCCATAATGTCATTACACTAAATTTTAAATGATACTTCAGCCGGAAATAAATTACAACCGCAACAATCTCTTTTTTCCCGCTTCTACTTCTAAGTTTTGAAATATCGCTCCTAAATTTGATCAAAAACTCTGATGCTAAAATAATCTAATTTAATTCAAATTGTTGTAATGTTAGAATTAAAATAATCAGTAAAAAAGTTTTTAGCACTCATTGGAGAGATGCCCAATGAAGCCCATATCTCCTTGATTAGGTGCTGCAACAGCAGTTTTTTCGTGGATTTTAATACGGCAATATACTTTAGAAAACTATTTGGCACATATACTGCCAATATCTAGAAAACCTGCTGAGGCAATATACTTTGGAAAACCACTTGGCAAATATACTGCCAATATCTAGAAAACCTGCTGATGTAACAAAGAAGATTCTTTCTTAAAAGAAAAAGCATCCATCGAGTTGTTTCTTCCAGTTTCTTCAATTTGACCTCCTATATATATAAATCCGTGGGTCCCGAGATAGTTATGTCGCAATATGCTGGGTTTGTCTTAAGTTTTCCATTTGTCTGAAACAACATTGCTGTTTGCTGTCCTAAAAATAGTTGAATTGCTCTCAATTTAATCTTTTTCACCACATCTGCCTGTGGCACTGGGTCCAAATCAAGAGTATGTGGAAAATGTACGGTTATGTGGACATTGCGACTTTACAAATGTCCTCTATTGAAATACCACAAGCAATGTGAGATGTCACAAACATGTATAAAATCACGAAATATAAATTTATAAAAAATATTTTTTTCTACTAAACTTCAGATGATGAGCATCCGTTTGATGTCAAGAACATCTAATTTCTCGAATCTTAACCCATTGTGCTTGCTGCAAACAAAAAAGGGAAAAACAGCCTCGTTTTCCACTACCTACCTATGTCTCTAACAACTTTAATTTAATTTTTATTCCTGCAAATTAACTGTGCAATCTGATTAAATCTTTGAAAAACGTTAAGCTGAGCCTGGAAACTGGCAAGCATTTCTAAAGAGCATATAGCGTTTGATCAGAGCAACCTAATTTTAAAGTTCAAATAGTATAAGACAATTTGATCCATTTATCTAAGCTTTTAATCTAAGCTAACATTTTTCAAACTAATCATTTGTTTAAATTGAAAAATAGCTGACCTGTCTTTTTTAAAAACTAACCATTCAAATAACAAACCTTTCGATTCTTTTATTGCAAAATTGTAAATTTTTAAAACTTCATGGACATGGGAATTCAGTTGTCAGGCAGAGCATTTGCTGTAATATTGATATTGTAAATAGGAAAGCTAATATCTAAAACCGCGAAGAATCGTAATAAATCAATTGAATGGGAATTAAGCCACATAAGATTGGGGTAGATAGAAAAACTGTTAACATATTCTGCTGACTAGTAAAGTGGAATGAGTTGTCAAAACGTAAGCGGGCCGAAAGAAATTGCTCTAAGTTACTGGTTATTAAAAAATTCATAAAAAACCATAACAATTTGTATACCGTAAAACCCCCGTATTAGAATCCATGGGCTTATATGCGGATATAAGCCCATATGCATATTTAAGCCCAGGTCAAAAATGGCGGTTTTTCGATTATAAGCCCTGGGTTTTAATGGGGAGGTCTTACGGTATTCAAAAAAAATTTCACTGATCGAACCCAGTGAAAACTAAAACTAACGTTGAGTAGGCACACCCAGCTACCCCCAACTTGGAGAAATTTACAGGGGACAGTTTTCGTGAAACACCCTTGTACTAGTATACACCAAAGTCGGTGTAAACACTTAGTTTTTGAGTGTTTATGAGTGTCGAATCAATCTCAACTTGCACTGAGGTGTTAAGTTGAGTTTCCAAGATGGCAGTCTGCCAAAAATCTAATCACGTGATTTATTTTACACATTAAGTTATACATTTAAAATGAATATAAATCACTCGCACACTTTTTGGTGAGCTTCTGGTATACTTTTCACTCATTTACACGTGTTTAAACAACTTTTTAAACTTAACTATGTTGTTTTTATTTTTTCGTATTCTTCGTCCAAGGCCAGTTTTATTGCCCACTTAATCTTGTCACCAGAATGAGATAAACTGTGCCACGTCCCATTTCACTAAAAACTGCCTTAATTCAAATTATTGCTGATGGTGTCAATTGCTTAACAGTAAACTTTGTTTTCGAATGTATAAATCCTTAGCAAACTATAGTGAGTAGAACACTGTCAGCAGTAAACAACCATCTTACAACAAATTCCCTCAGTTCCCCTTTCGCTAAAAATGTCACTTAATAAATCCCTCAGCTATTAATTAGTTTTAAATCCCTTTCCCAGAAGAACATCGCACAGCATACCTACGAATAAAAAATAAAAATGCAATATCGATCGTGTTTTGTTTTGCTCAAGGGTTAAAAAGCAGACAAAAGTAAGACGTCAAGACTAATATAAAGCTCCAAGCTGTTGCGTTTAATGACGTGATAGGGACACATTTTCAACACCACCTGTTTATTAAACCTTACCAAGAGACATCGATTTTTCGCCTCAGTGCTCTTCCTCATAGGCCAACGTCAATGCTTACGTCGGCTGCGGTCATGTAGGACACATCTTCCCACAAAAGTTCTCATTCATTTATTCAATGTCTATTATAAATTTAAAGGTTTAAGCTTACGTGAAGCTGTATAACATCCGGTTTTGTTTTTGGATTAAATTTTACAGGTTGTTTAAACGTCTAAGGGCCGACATGTGGCCTAAGTTTCTGTTAAATAAATAAGCCGCACTTTTCACATCCTACCCAAATCTCGCGAGTGCAGATTATCCGTGGGACGACAAAATTTGAATATAAGATCTCTTTTTGGCAGCACATACCCTAGTGTTGACCCTACACCTTTATACTCGAAATTACAGACAATTTTCCGTTTTACGGAACCACTAAAAAATTATTTCAAAGACATAAATATCGATAAAATACAGAGTTTTTAGCCCAAATCTGGATAAGCTATTTGTAATTTTATTGAAAAATCTGTACGACATTGAAGTGAGACTTCAATTTTTTGCCTGAGGTTCACCAGCTTGCCGTTAGCTAAGCTTATCTGAATTTTGGTATTCTGAATTCTGCTCCTGGCATAATGCCATCTTCTAACACCAGACAACGTACATATTGCGCATCTTAACACTAGATCTTGACCTCGATCTTGACTGAGTATGCCTGGAGTATGTAGCACAGCACCATCTAGCGGGTGTAGTACAGCACAAAAATGATGCTTTCGTTTGCAGATTTAGCTAGTCTAGATATTAATGACACGAAAACTCAAGTGTATCTTTCGGCTGACGGATATAGAGTTTTTAAGCCATCACTTTTAAAAGCAACCAGCTGTAAAATACGTATACAAAATGCCTTTTGTCAGATTTGTCTTTAGACAGAATTGCGCATGCACATCTAGGTCATCAATAAGTAATCTAAAATATATGCAGAGATACTTTAGTAGATTTACTACTATAAAACGAGAATTTATGCAGAAGTAGATTCAATGTATCTATATAGTGATTGCATTCAAAGTTTGTTATCTGAGGCCACCAAACTTAACTTTTTGGCATACATGTTGCCTACAAACCGAGATTTGCACCACAAACCAGGTCTCTGTTCCCCGAGCTGCCATTTTTAGTCACAAACATACCGGATGCTTCACTGCATGAATTGGCAGTTTGCATACCCAAACCTTATTTCTTATTTTCACAATACGGATAAGCAATTTCCAAAAAGTAGCTATAAAATCTAAAATGAAAGAAAAGTCAATTTCACCATTTAAAAGCAACAAAAAAAATTTGAAAATATTATTCCAAACTCTAAAAAAACAAGTAACCTGAGTGAATTGTTTTCCTTGAAAAAAAAGTCAAATTTGTTAATAGTTTCATCCATAAAAAATCTTTTTACTTTCTCAGATTATTCACTGTTAATTCAATTTCTCCCTTTAAAAAATAGAACAGTGACTTTCGTTTTCTTCCCTAGTAGAAATTTAAAAAAAAAAACCCTAAAAAAACGGTAAACATCAGACGATGTCGCTTTAGCAAAAAAAGTAATAAAAAATAAAATAAAAAGAGAATTGTGCAGACAACTTGACGCCTCTAAAACGACTTCCTAATCACATGAACCTAAAAGCGCAACACACTCCACTACAAAATGTCAAAACCAACAACAAAAGCACCTGCCAATTGCAATCTTTTAAACTAGTCATGCATCCTCAGCAATAAAACAAACTTACAGCTGTATTTCCCTTTTAAGAAATAAGTAAACACTTTCACATAAATCGATTGCAAATTTCTTTATTATTTATTCACGTTTCTCTCTTTCCTTAGAAAAATCAATATCTTAATAAACTATCATACCTTCATGTATATTAATGCTATTCATGTATATTCATGCTATTAACTGGAATGTCTAAACCTGTCGTAATATTTTTTTTTTCTTTTTTACAGTTGTCTTACGCTGACACTCATCCCATGTTTTCATGGGTCAAGTACCCCAACTTCTATCGTGTGGTTCCAAGTGAAATCGACTTCAATCCACCTCGAGTAGAATTGCTAAAAAAATTCAACTGGACCACTGTGGGAACTCTCTACCAAAACGACCCAAGATACGCATTGGTGAGAATAAAAATTCAAGCAAACCTCAAAAAAACAAGATAAAGAGTTTACTCAACAAGAGATCAAACTTGGAGGGGATCATCCTGCCACTGTGCGCACCCAAATGTGCAGACTCATAGCATTATAAAGTGGTCTTCCTGGAGTTCTCTCGATTCCTTAGAGACTCCATTTCATGCATTTAAGAGTAATCTAAAAAACAAAAAAACAAGTTAAATGGTGCAGAACGAGAAAATGTCTTCTGTGCTCTTCTAAACTGTTTTAATTGAATGCCGATGCTGAGATATTAATTTCTCAATCTCATATTGACAGTAAACATAAACTAAACTCTATTCAACAATTTGTGCACGAAACTTTTTTGCATTGTACTGAAAGTATATTCTTATTTTAATCCTCTAGTCGAGCTGAGTCAAAAAATCATTGTTTTGTGGCCAAAAAATGTGCGCAACAATACAAAAACCCAAATGTAAATAAATTTTTAAAAATATTTTACAAGCATTTTCGTTTTTTAACAATGCATGCTCATTTTTGGACTACAAAGCAATGATTTTTCGACTCAGCACAATATATACTTTCAGTACAATATAGGCCATTAACCAATGAGAGTTTCGACTCACCACAATATATACTTTCAGTACAATATAGGCCATTAACCAATGAGAGTTTCGCGCACGAAATGATAAATAGAGTATAGAAGATTAAAATAAGATACCACAATATTTAATTTCGGTACAATCCATAGGCCACATTAATCAATGGGAGTTTCGTGCACGAATTATTAGATAAAGTTTATGTATACAAACACAAGAACCGAAAACATGTATCTTTTGCATTATCTATTGTTTGTTCTGTGAAACAGCACTAAAACTATCGTAAATAAAACGCAGAACTAATTTTTGTTTAATAGTCGCATGACTATGACAATTAGAGACTGAATGACACCAATCGCTAAGCACCTTTTATCTCGCACAGCTTTTTTCAATGCATAAATAACTCAACAAGATTTTTGTATCGTAAATCGATAAATTCCAAATCACATATACAAAAATAAAATAAAATTACAACTCTCTTTTTAAAAAAAAAAAATCAATTTGAACGCTTTGTAAAATGTGTGGAATTTATTATGGAATTAATTTTGTATTTTAAATTTCCAATTACATTACTCCCGTAAGTTTCATACCGTGAGAACAAAACATTTCTTAATGGACATGTAACATCTTGAGCCTATCGACCTAATCGTACGGCAATCACAAATAATTGAACCTCCTTCAAAATCACATCCTGCGACATCTGCTACATGCATCTAAAGTTCAATCGACGAGCAACTCAATTTCTTATCCACCGTGGTCTTATCGAATAAATAATTTACATTCCTCCAAAACAATAACAGGAAACGATTCCTAATAAATTACTATCGTTTCTTCTCCCGTCAGAAATCTGATAAAAAAAATTTTGCGTTCCACTGCAGCAAATCCGGACATAAATGAACCAAAAAAAAAAAGATTATTGAAAAACACATGTTTTCTTTCTTTCTTTTTTCCTGCTAATGGATTCTCCTTCCTTTTTGTTCAGAGTTCAAGATAAATGGAATGTGACATTCAAAAAAATAAATTAACAATAATTATTTAAATTTACGCATTAATTATGTGCAAATTTAAGTTTGGAAATACAATATTCATACTAAATACACAACTACTTATAAATCCTCCATCTAAAAATTCTATAATATCTATTAAAATTCTCATTAACAAATATACTATACCATTCATTGAAGGTCAAGTGTAAACTCTATTTAACAATTCATACACAAAACTCCAGTGGTTAATGGCCTATGCATTGCACTGAAAGTATATATTGTAATATCTTAATTTAATCCTCTAGTTGAGCTGAATCGACTCAGCTCGACTAGAGGATTAAATTAAGATACCACAATATATACTTTCAGTACAGTGCAAAAAAGTTCACTCTTCAGTTTCATGCACGAATTGTTGGATAGAGTTTAGTCAAAAATTTAATTTAATTTATATGTGAAAGACTGTTAATAATAATATATGTATTTCATTCTTTAAAATATTTTATTGTTGCATATTTATATTTATTATTTTATAACAATTCCTTCTCCACAATGCAAAGCATAATGGTCGAATGACGTTTCCAATCCTAAAATTCAAATGATCCAGAACTAGTTCTCAAGTTTGGTCAAATTTCAACTCTCTGAGCATGCCTATATGCGCATGCACAAATGGTTATTTTGTTAACACTCAGAACTGGCATAGTCAGTAAATTCTTATTTACTGACTATGGAACTGGTGACGTCGATCAATCCTTGCATTGCATGATACACAAGGCGAGCCAACTAAACACTGTTATAATAATAAATATGCAACAATAAAATATTTTAAAGAGTGAAATACATGTTATTGTTAACAGTCTTTCATATATTAAAATGCTTTTAGAGAAAATTTGGTAGAATAAATCTTAAGCTGTTAATGCTCACAAAAGCTTTTTAAATTCCAATGGTTTCATCATTAGAATTTTAATTGTTTTCTCAGTGGAAGTTATAACTTTAAAGTCCCGACAACTTTCTTACAATTAACTATTCTAGTCACATACTATATTACACACAATTTCGCGAGTATTTACCAGTACCTAAAATTCATCAATTGTATTAAATCTTTGAATTATATGGCTAAATTAGTAAGAAAACTAAAATTAAATGAAGAGAGTTTACAGTTTAATAAAACCATGGTCTATTGATGATAAATGGCCATAGGGCCTACAGCTTGGGAGCAAATGCCACCGAGTACGCTGCTGCATGCACAGGGTTGGGCCAAGAAGCGCTGTTGTGCTACCGCTACTGTGGTGGTGCTGTTGCTACTGTAGCATAGCTAAATTTCGCTACTTTTCATCGCTAAATAGCGAATGTAGCGCCAATAATATTTGGGTCATAAATACGCGACAGTAAAGTCTATTTACCTATAAATTTGGAGTAACTCGGATTGGTCGTGGCAATTAACTGTTAAATGGTGTTGCGCATAACAAAGTAGTTCTAAACCGGTCAAGACCGGTCGTGCGGTTACACGCGGTTCGACCGGGCCATCTATTTATTCAAGATGGCGGTTTTGCGCGGTTCGACCGGGCCATGATTAAAACTAATCATGGATCGAGCCATCTATTTCTTCAAGATGGCGGTTTCGCGCAGTTTATTCAAAAAATGATCTTTACTTTCATTGGTTACTGACAGACATGTGACGTAGGGTATGAATACTTTCCTGCGATCAGTCCACTGACCAATCCGAGTTATTCCAAACTTATAGGTAAATAGACTTTAGTGCGAATTGCACTACTTTCTGTGCTATTTATGACGTATTATGTTTTGCGACAATACGTCAGATGTACAAAAATGTCAATAAAATTCAAAATATGGCGTTTGCAAAATAATACTAATTATCAATGTGTTTCAGGTATATCGTATGAAGTTATTATTTACTAATATTCATGGTGAATTGACTCTTGAATGTAGCGATAAAGTAGACATAAAAGCAGTGAAAAAGTAGCGGGGAAAGTCATATGATGCAAATTTTTTAAGTAGCAGTAGCGCAATGGCATGCAGTGCCACTATTTTTAAAAAAGTACCAGATGTGTAGAGGCGCTATTTTCTGAGTAGCGCACCCAAGCCTGTGCATGCACCAGTGAAATTTTTCTTATTGACAATAATTACAGTAAATTTAATGTTGTTAAAACTTTTAGTATCAGTAAATTAAAATTAGAAAAGCTTATTTGCGTAAAATAATATTTTAATTTTGTTTGCATACATTTAAATCTTAAAATATTCAAAACCTCAAGTAAAGAAAACAAACTGATATACTCCCAGAATAATCTACAGACAGTTTAACAATATTTATTTACCATGATCAAAACTTGCCCATATAAACAAGAAAAATCAACACACTGCCGGCTACTCTGAGCAAATCTTTTTTTCTTAAACAACTTAAACCATAATAAAACAAAAGAAAAATAATAATAAACGCAAAAAAAATTCTATTTTAAAACTCATTATTCTAACTAAATTCCTCACAATACCTTGAACACTGTTCTCCATAATCGCAGCTAGACAAGCCTTGAATTAGGGTAATACTATCACTATTGTTCCACAAATATTTCAGCCGAAATCGATCAGTTTAACCTCATGCTATTTCATATAGTAAATCATTGTCTTCGAGGCTTCCAGATCCAATAGGTCCCTTGTTACAAATATTTTCTCAAAGTCACTAAAGCAATATTTTAAAATATTACGCACACAATGTTGCACTTACTTTGTCTTGTCGGCGAACATGCTGAAAATAAAATATATATCCAGACATGAGCAGCATTAAATGTTGCCACACACCCAAGACCACAAAACCCTATTCCTCAGTTCAAAAGTACAATATAACACCCACATATCAACTACGACACAATTAATAAATATTGTTTACCATAGACTTATAGGCAGACCTCAATTGTAAACATCACATATTTTCTTAGTACAATTAAAAATTTGCTTTGTAAAAAAAATTTAATATTCTAACTGAGATTGTGTGACCTTATACCCAAAAACATCAGAAAATCAATGTATTTGACTACTTACTAAGCTTATTGACAGACCCGCACATCCCTTATAGTGAAATGCCAACCTTTCACATTTATCTTACGACCACTTTATCTACAGTGAAAACACAGTCCATTTCTGTCAATTCAAACTCCAGTTGCGATGCTTAAACTTAATGCAAACAAATGCTGAATGCAGTATCCGAACAATTCACTACATCTCTCCAAGAGATCTCTCAGTTGAGTAAATACATATAATCAATCGATGCATTTATCGATCTAAAAGCAAAAATGGAAAAATTTCCGATAAATTGATGAAACGGCAATTTGAGGATTATACTCCTTTTCGATTGTTTCCACCTCACCAAACATCTTAATCCCCCGCCATATTGGCATCCCCCAGGCCCACAATAAATTACTGAGCGACCTCGACGACCTGGTCATCAACATCATTGAAACTCAGAGTGTGTCCGAAGAGTTGAGCTCTCAGATGACCAAATTAAAGAATAAAGACGTTCGGATAATCTTAGGAAACTTCAATGAAACTTGGGCCCGGAGAATCTTCTGCGAGGTACATCAAAACTATATCAATAGAGCTGGCACAAACTTTAATCCAAGATATTGTATCAAATTGTTGGTTTATATCACGATCTCAAGTTTTTGCTAGCTTTATCAAGAATCTTGCGCAATTTTTAAGTCGACTATGCATAGTGATGTGGGATTATGTGTTTTATTGATTAAATATCACAAAAGCAGGATAATTCTGTATTTAATTGATGATTTGGATGCTCTCTGCATAAATTAAGTATAGACGAGCATCCTATGTCCATATCAAGTTTATGAATTAATTAAAAAATTAGGTCTTTTAGGTTTTTCATCTCTAGGTATTATACAGACACGGCAATATCCCAATCATTCAACTTTAAATTTCGACTAATATCCTATTCCGCAAGATTTTTGTTAATTAAGCGTAATAAAATAGAAATATTTCATTATCAGGCTTATCGGCAAGGAATATATGGAAGGCGATACCAGTGGCTTATTGTTACCATGTACAAAGCCAACTGGTGGGAAATACAAGAGCCTGATGTACCGTGCACCCCAGATCAAATGATCCATGCTTTAGAAGGATATATTGCTACGGATTTGTTGCCACTTCGAACGGATAACGTTACAACTGTATCTGGAATGGTAAGTTACGTTTTCATTGATTTGTTTCATACAATGTTAGTAACCAACACAGAATCACTGCATTTCCTGCTGACAATCACAGATTATTTTGTAAAGAAAATTATGAATTAATAATTATGCAATTCTAAATTGAAAATTTGCAAATGAATTTAGGTATATCTTACATTAAATAGTCCAAATTCATCCATGTATTGCGATTATAATAGTTTCATTCAATGCCAAAGCGTGAAACCTTTCTACATTTTGAATATGCAGATCATCAAAACTTTATTTCTGGGTGCGTGCGCTACCAAGCGGAAACTCGAACTTCTCAACCGATTTAACTGAAATCCTATTCCGCATTTGGGCAAAGGCATAAAAAAATAATAAATTTTATTGTCTTAAATTTGTTTTCATGTCAATTCCTATTAGTTGTTGATTATAGTCATAAATTTAAAGTCGCATAAGTAGCCTACATTTGTGGTACGACAACAAAACTATTGCATATATATAGTTTAATAGTCATCTCATTCCGTTCCTCAATAAATACACCTGAGTATTATTCCTGCTCATTAATTATTATAATGTAATGTATTATTACCCCGATAGTGTAATAGAGAAACACATATCATGTTTATAGTAACCACAAATTTGTTATTCCAACCCGATTTAATATTATGACGGCTTTCATATTCACATTCGAATAGACATAGCAAATTTACCTATTCAAAATAGCACTATGCTTGTTATGATTAATATTAAAGTAGCAGACAACATGCGGTAAACTCTATTTTTATTGTAGAATATAAAACTGCGTAGTTCTACAGTTATATTGTTATTTGCATCTGCATCATTTTATTGCAAATTGCAATTACAAGATGCAGAAAAATGAGGGGGGAAATGCATTGTACTAAAAACAGATGCTAGAACTCGTATCTATCATAAAACGATAAACAGATTATTTGTTTTTAATCTCAAGGTTTTAACGTTAAAAAAACCGCATTAAATATCATTCTGCTCATTTCCAGCATTAGCACCACAAAGTCAATTTGGCATTTTTACTCTTTTCATAATAAATTAAAATACTAATTTAATAACATTAGACACGCACTTAATACAAATAGAAAAACTTAAAAATTGAATCCCTCCTTTTCCCGACACCTGTTTCACCTCTCCCTTTTCCCATAAGCAACCTAAACTTAGTTTATTGCCAAAATTAATTCTTTCAACAAAAAAAATGTTAAAAAAATTAAAATCCCAAGAGAACAATTTAAACGCGACACATAAAATTTATGTCCTGGTACTTAATACAAAGCATTAGGCATAAAAATTAAACTTTGCATAAAATAATTACAACTCCCGAGAAATAAAACCAAAATTTGGGGCTTAATGACGTAGAAAACGACGAAAAAAATAAAAAAAATAAAAATTTAAGAGCTTTAGTTTGAGCTCGAAGTCGATGTTTAAAAACCCCATTCGAACAAAGCGCTAGTGAACTTGTCTCGTAACCAAGTGATCTGGTGCGTTAACAATTCGATAATGTTCTTAATTAATTTCATTTTTTTTTTTAAAGATGAGAAATTTTAAACAAATGTTGTTTTTCTCTCTTACTTTCTAAAGACGGCCACACAGTACAAAAGACATTACGATATCAGTCGGAAAAGAAACTATTCCCGTTTCCATGGCTACGCCTACGATGGAATTTGGACGACAGCGTTGGCGATCGAAGCGGTGATGGACAAACTCAAGAATCGAGCCAAAGAGCGCTCCATTGACCGTTTCGAATATCGCGACGCGTTTTGGGGAAAAATCTTTTTAGAGGCGCTCAACGAGACCAACTTCGAGGGTGTGACGGTAAGATGGCCCATTACACATAAGTGTGTGTAGAAAAATATAAACACTTTAAACTTCTATTCAGGGCCCCGTACGGTTTTTCAACAATGACAGAAGAGGATTCATCCAGATTAAACAGTTCCAAGGTGAATATCTATCGAATTTTAAAAAATTAATCAAACAAAAACCAAATTTAAAAAATTTATGAAAATATTCGCAAACATGAACATTAACTTTCATACATTTTTTAAACTTTAAAATCCCACGTTTTAGATAAATATTATCCAGATTATGCGCAGCTAAAATTTGTTTACAAAGCATCAAACTTTAAATAAAACTCTAAGAATAATGGTAACTCTACTAAACTAGAAATTTTTATTATTTTGTTTTCCTAATCAAGCCAACAACACATAAACATTGGTTTCTTTAGAATTTATTCAGTACCAGATTTCACTAGCATGTAAACGAACTTCATTTGCTGGATTTATAGCTTTGATGTTTATGACTGATTTAATTTAAGACTAGACATTAAAGCTGAATTTGCCAGTCAGCATAAGCTTATCAATTTCCAACAAAGATTTTTAAATAACATAGTTATCGTGCATCTCCTAAATTTACAACCTTTTACAACCTACAAATTTTATTCTAGCTAATCTCTACCCTTTATCTATCGAATCCCCATTGTCAACCAGCAGAAACATGTTAGGGTTATGGCAATCGGAATTTGCACTATTAAATTTTTAAAAAAAGAGTTATGCTTGGTTTCCACTTGGTAGAAACATAGCAGAAAAAGAGAGATTTTTGCTCAATTTTCAGATTAGGATCATCCTAATCCCCTTAATTTTTCTGTCAAGTAGGAACCAAGCATTAGGATGATCCTAATCTGAAAATTGGGCAGAAATTTCCTCGTTTCTGCTCTGTTTCTGCCAAGTGGGAACCAAGCATTAAACAATAAACCCTGAACCGAATTAATAAGCACAAATTTCTTTCAATATTTCACCTTTCCATCACTAATGAATATTTAACGCGAGATGCAAACTGTCACCATTGGAACTTTGCTAGAAAACAAATCTCTTTACGGTTGCTTAGTTTCATGTCTTATTTCCACGTAGGAAAGATTTTACTCAAACATAATCCCTTTCAACCGTAATAACACGGTCAAATAAAAGTGGTATTAGCCGTTCATCTCAACATGTAATAGCAGATCATATGTTGACAGCTAAGTAATGTCATACATATAAATAGAATTTAATCTACAGAGTATAAGTTTTCCCACCACAAACAAAAGCACAAATATTAATAACATCATGTTGAGTCATAAATTATACTTAACAATCGGTCTGTTGTACTTGTTGCAAACCCGCTATTTATTAGGTGCATTCAGGAACTAAAACTCATCAAAAACGAGTTTTGCATGTGGTTAGTTTTGTGTATGTTTTGTGTATGTTTTGTGTATGTTTTGTGTATATACTGAAGGTGCATTCAGGAACTAAAACTCGTCAAAAACGAGTTTTGCGTGTGGTTAGTTTTATGTGTGTTTTTGTGTATAATTCTGAGTGTGAAAATCTGAAGTACGTTTTAGCTAAGTTTTAGCTACGTTTTAGCTTCGTTTTAGCTTCTATCACATGACTTAAAGCAGTCATGTGACTTCTAAAACAAATGGCGCCGATCTAACTCTACAACAGTAGAGTTAGATGCTGCGCAGACGAGCGCGCAATTGTATGACACAACTCGTGTCTCATGAAACGCCGGAATTGTAGCGTTTCCTAAAACGCGCGTGCACGCGCGTTTCTTGACTAAAACATAGACGTTTCCCGAAAATCACGGCACATTTCAGGAAACGAAACGAGGGAAACGAGGGAAACACAAAAATGTTTTAGTTTCTGAATGCACCTATTGTTTTCTAAGACACAAGAAATTTTTTTTCAACAACGTCAAATTGCACTGAGGTCAAATCACACTACATTGTTTAACGTTTTAATTAAATTTAAAAACCTGGCTGCAAAAGTCTCGTGATAATTAACAGGGTCATAAGGACGTAACCCTGTTGCCTCTTTAGTTTGTCCTTTTAAACTTTACTCCACAACAAGCCGCATGTAACGACGATTCATGTGACAAGAAGTATTCAAAATGTTGTGTTTTAGGTGTTGCTATTCATTTTTATTCTACGCGCACAGCACACAAAAAGAAAGTTAAACCGCTTAAAACGTCACTTGAATTGTGGTAATGGCGCTTTTTGTAACTGCATCAACAGCAAATGGTACATTTCTGCTAATCTGTATGTTTGTTTTTAATTTTCTGTTGGTAATATATGTCTTATTCTTTATGTGCTGTAAAACCCTTTGTGACCACAATTACAGATGATTACGAGTAGTCTGGTCATTCCATTTTGGCAGCCAAAATGAACTCTTAATATACAAAGAGGGTATTTCATTTAAGGATGTGAAGCACAACTAAACAGATCCAATTGTCTAACTTTTAAACTACTAGAGAATAGAGATTCAGAAAAATCCTGATTTACAAAGTAGCAGAAAATTGAAATGCAGAAGTTTTGCAGAAAAGTGTCACCGCTTTGATGGGCAGCAATACAAAAATGAATTCTAGTAGACGATTCAACACAGTTGAACTGTCAATCAAATTTTAGTTTGTTTATGAATTATTCTGCTGCGAATTCTTAAATGAAACTCTTTGTGTATAAAAGAATAAAAGAATAAATTGAAATTAAAATACATTACCGCTATTTCAAAAGTGACATTTCGATATCTTCAATGCCATATTAAACTCCAGTCAAATCGACTCACCGTAGTTGCCTCCAGTTTAAATTTAGGGAAAAAAAATTAATATTAAAATTGACACAATTTCTAGAGATTAATGCCTTGTTTAAATGTTTCATATACAGTACTGTAAAAAATTGTGATGACTCTTATGGCTGTTTGTTTTGTGGATAAAAAATTCATAATTTGACACCTAACAAATGAAACATATATCTTCATTACAAGATAAATACTCAATATAAATTCACTGCACTTTTGTTATTACGTTACAACTTTCTTTGCAATATGTTATATGAATAAATAATACATCTAATATTATATCTAGTTTTATGTTAACATTGATGGGTTGGTACAAATTCAAGCAAAAACTAAAACCAAGAAATATGAATAAATAAAGCAACAAAATATAACCAATTTAGACCCGGATCCACAGTGTCACATGTGACAGCGCTCGCGTCCTGTTGCCCTTTTTAAACACGTCAAGAATGGCCAGAAAAAAATTCAATAGTTTGGTTGTTCGCACTCGAGAATACAACTACTTTCATTGGTGTCCTTTGATATTATCGATTCATTTGCTGCTTCAAAAACGAAAAAAATGAATTCAATGGGCGGAAAAAAGCTGACCACACATTTTTTTAATGTTTATCTGTATAAAACACAGACAAGTTGAATTTAATAATAGTACATCACTGCAAAAGTAATATTAAAGTATGCGAAATAAAGTTTAAACGTGGAACCTACAATAATCGCCACGATTTATTCTTTGTAATTATTGCGTAAATAATAAATCATAATAAAAGATCTAATCTTTTGCATTAAACTTCGGAAGGTCAACGTCGACATTTCCCGCTATTAATGATAAATGCTTTAATTGCACATTTCATTGGACACATTCATTTCATTCCAAAAAAAAAATCATTCCCTTTAAGAGTTGTACATTAAAATTTGTACCCAGTAAAACCTAAACAAATTTTGCATGTAAATTCCATTGATGGTAATAAACAATTAAATATAAGATTTTATTTTAAGTTTACCTAAAAGAAATGAGTCCTGTCCTCAAATTCAAGAAAATACCGTAAAATTTAAAAATTCATAAAAGATACAAAAATCTAAAAGAAAAAATATCATTTATAAAAGAACTTCCATCATGAATAAAGTGCTTTTTAGATAACAGTCGGAAATCATATCTTTTTTATTTTCATGTTTATAACAATAGAAAATGGTAAAGTCTGATTAAAATATGCCTTTTTCCTAGGTGGTAGAGAAGTCAAAATTGGCGAATACAATAGCATTTCAAGAGAATTGGATCTTACCAAAGGAAAATCAATTTCCTGGAGAGGTAAGTTGTCTATTAGATATTAGTGTAAAAATGCTTCATCCGGAACAATGAATGCGATCGCAGTTGCTATCTTTCTATAGTTTGTGGTTAATCAATGTTTAATCCTTTTGTAGGTAGTGGACCCCCACTTGACCACACGTTAATTAAATATGAACAAACTAGAGTCAACTTGACTATTTACTCTATCTTGGCTGCCACAGCATCTCTAGGGATCATTTCAGCATCAGTCTTCCTAGTTATCAACATCAAATTCAGAAATCAAAGGTAACAAACGCAAAAAAACTATTTAAGATTTTTTTTTTATTTAAATTTTTGTTGGAAATATCTAGAATCAATATTTGACCTTTGTATATTTTTTTTACATCACTCTAGAGTGGAATAGAATCTCCCATGCTTTTTCGAAAATAATCTTTCAGCTTAACATTCACTCTTTTTTCATTCTTCAATGATTTCGATTCCTTCCGGAATAAAACTTTAAATCTTTACGAAAAAGATATCTTTTTTGAAACCTGTCCGAACTTAAGCTAAACATAATCCCAAGTAATCTTTTATTTTGTTTTTATTTATAGATTCATCAAAATGTCCAGTCCGTATCTAAACAACCTCATAATAATTGGCTGCATTTTAACCTACACCAGTGTCATCTTGCTAGGACTAGATAGTCAACTAACCAGTGTCGATGCCTTTCCTTTCATTTGCACTGTAAGGAAAACAAATTATAACTGAAATCCTTGTAAGCACTCCAAAATAAACATAAACTTCAATAAAATTGATAATTGATATTTTAAACAAAACTAACACTCAGGTTAATTGAAATAAAATTTTAAATAAATTGAAGTCACCCCAGATCAACTTATTAAGCCAGTGTGGTTGTGTGGGACAAGAGTAAATAACCGACAGCCAATAGCATTTTGTTTATTTTAGAGTGCCTAACTCAAGATTGACCCAAAGATAAACAACGAAATAAATAAAGCTTTATTTCAATAAATTATTTCAATTTAAATAAAGCTTTATTTAATTCACCATCAGTTGACATTGCAATTTTTTCCTAGATGCGAGCATGGGCTCTTATGGCGGGTTTTTCCCTTGCCTTCGGTTCTATGTTCAGCAAAACTTGGCGGGTTCATGCCATTTTCACCAACATCAAATTAAATAAAAAGGTAAAAAGTCACACGGATGCTAGCGCCCGATAACCCAAAAACGGATACAAATTAATCATTTCCTCTTTCTTAGGTGATTAGAGACTATAAACTTTTTATAATAGTGGGGATCCTTCTGTCGATGGATATTGCAATAATGACAACGTGGCAAACTATCGACCCCTTTTACAGAGAGACTAAAAACCTTCAAGCAGAGGTGAGAAAAGTGTCAAATTGATCGTGAAAAAAAATATATCTTATTTCCACTGAACAAACTAACTCCTGAAGGAAAGATAAATCTGCCACAAAATGGGACCATTAAAGTCACTCCCAAGAGTCAATAAACACAAGATGCAGACGTTGCTCACTCCTTTATTTCCTTCTCCCCGATCATTAAATTTCCTGCTATGAACATCCCACTTTAAAAATTTTCAAAATCTTTTTTTTACTTCCAACTTTGAATTCCAATTACGCATTTTAATTTAAGTTACCATATATCGCATCGTTTATATCACTTGGTATAGAAGTACAATAATCTAAATATACTGATATATATATATATATACTAGTATACAAGAAATACAATTTTAATTATGAATTATCCCCTTCGGGATAAAAAAATTTTTGTTTTTTCATTTCAAAAGTCAAACATCACTTTCAAGGTTGGGCTAAAATTTCAAGATTTCTCTCATAGAAATTGCTATGTATTTGAAAATTTTTAAAGCGGTCTAACTGATACTATAGTAATTAAATACTACAATTGCAGTTGCTTATTTTGCAGAAGCATATCTATATCTTATATCTTAATGCCTTAGCTTCAAGTCGCTTCGCTATTATTTTAAATTGTATGCAGAATGTGTAATCAATATTAAATTACAACCTTTATTTCTAGGCATCAAACACGGACGAAGACCTTTATTTAGTACCGGTGATGGAATATTGCAAAAGCGACCGAATGACCATCTTCTTAGGATGCATCTATGCCTACAAAGGCCTTCTCATGGTATCAACATTCATTAACAATTTTTATTGCCACTTAAACATGTTTCTATAGAGTTTTTGGTTACACCTTCAACTATCCTTCTTAAGCTCCTAAATGTTGCTTAATTTGTTGCACGTGTAGTTAAGCAGAATTTTTTTTTTTAAATATATTAAATATTGAATTTTCAGCTTTTAAGAATTTACTTTAAAGTACCTATTTAAATCAATAATTTATTTTTTTTCATTTTTTATTCTCTCTAACGAATTTGCCTCTTTTACTCTCTCAAGTTTAGAAATTATTTTCATCTTATAATTTAATTTTCATTTTCATTTCCTAAAAAAATTCCCTCGCGTCAATCACTTAAATTTAAACTTCTACTTCAAGATAAAATCCGTTGCTTAGTTTGTAGCAGTTATTTGATGTCATAAATTAGTATTTCCCAAAAAATATTTAGCAAACTTGATATATAAATCTTATCTTACTAAGAAATAATTTTGTTATTGCTCCCATTTTGAAATTGTTTTATCCAAAATATCCTTGTTGACAAATTCGACCGGAAAATTTGAATAAGTCCCCAAATGCTCTCTCACATCATCAAAACTTAATTTGATTTTCCATTCAGCACTAAAGTCCCAGAGATGTTTTATAGATGCCCTGGGATGTTGATAAGACATCCCGTGGTCATACGTAGATATACTGTGGGGCTTCCTTTTTTTTTTTTTTAAAGTAGATTTTATAAAATCAATTCGTCTTCGTGTAAGCTCAGTTATTATTGTTCAAAGTCTGTTATATCGATGCACTGAATTCTAACAGCGTCAATTTGGTTGATTAATGACGACAGATACATGTTTCCCTGCCAAAAATAATCAGAGATAACCCATGCCAAGATCTGCATCATACAAGAATAAGATTAGCTAACTTAATAAAATTCGCATTTGGAGATTACTCATAATTCTGATGTCAACTGACATCACAACTTTTGTTTTTGTCTTTTTTCACTTGACTTGACTCTGCAATATTTTTTTGGCTCAAGTATTCGATCATAAATTCGTCTAGAAATAAAATTGTACAAATTTTCAATTATTCTGTACTTTGTACGGGTTAAATATGTGCCGATATTCGATTTGTACGTTTTATTACAAAAAAATGTTTGCGGTGAACTCAAAAGTCGCTCAAAAAATCCTCGCTGATAAAAAGTTGCTGCTTCGGCACGATTTTCACATCAAGCTGACATCATGAATGCCAAGTCAAAAAAAAAAAAACTCAATAATAAAGAAGGTTATAAGCAAAAAATCAACTGTCTTTAACCTCCTTAAATCTCCTTTTTTCAAAATCCTTTCAACCCTTTGCTTGTGTTCTCTTGCACTCTATGGCCTTTCACTTACGCATCATCATTACCCTCTTCATTAACATGCGCAACCTCACCCACCTCCCATTGTAAGTAAAGCACACCATGACTGCATCGTAAAACTCAAAGTCCTTATTTGCACATGTGCAGGTGTTCGGCTGCTTTCTAGCGTGGGAGACTCGACGTGTGAGCATCCCAGCATTAAATGATTCCAAGTACATCGGCATGTCCGTGTATAATGTGGTCATCATGTGCGTCATCGGAGCAGCCATTTCTTTCATCTTGTCCGACCAGCAGAATGCCTCATTCATCATCATTTCAGTTTTCATCATCTTTTGCACCACAACCACACTCTGTCTCGTCTTTGTGCCTAAGGTCAGTTTTATGCTCGCAAAAATGTCCCGTCCAGAAAATATGGATGTCATTTTATACGATATCGTCGTCTGTCGTGAAATTCCCAGCGTAAAGGGTTAATGGCAACTTGTCTTCCTATTTCCTCAGTTAATCGAACTCAAACGAAATCCTCATGGTACAGATAAACGGGTACGAGCCACCTTTAAACCATCACTCAAAAGACGTCGTGACTCGGAGGAATCTGACATACAAGAATCCATGAAAGTACTTCAAGAGGAAAACCAAAAATGCAGAAAAACGCTCAGAGAAGTGAGTAGTGTACCATTTTTACAATTTTCAATGTTGAACTGTAAAACTATTGAATTTTCTTCCCAACATTTTATAATTATAAGAATGCACGTGTTTCTCTGCCATTACAAATTCACCACTTTCCTTTTTTACAAATTCTTTTAATAATACGAGGCCCTAAAGTGTAATTCACGCGACAAAGTTAAAAATTAAAAAGTACAAGCCCATATCCACTACTTACATGTGCACACCTAAGTATACTTAATTACATCTTTTGGGCGACATCTCAAAAGTTAATTCAATTTTTTTCTAACACCACCACGTAATGCGTAACAGAGAATTAATTCTCTCGTGCGTGCTTCTTAAAAGACAAATTTGATTAGACATTCATAAACTGTTTGTAAGTAAATCAATACATTACCGTAAAATTGCTTTAATAATACAATAGGTGCATTCAGGAACTAAAACTCATCAAAAACGAGTTTTGCGTGTGGTTAGTTTTGTGTGTGTTTTGTGTATGTTTTGTGTATAATTCTGAGTGTGAAAATCTGAGGCAAGTTTTAGCTTCTATCACATGACTTGAAGCAGTCATAAAACAAATGACGCCGATCTAACTCTACAAACAGTAGAGTTAGATGCTGCGCAGACAAGTGCGCAAGTGTAAAACACAACTCGTGTCTCGTGAAACGCTGAAATTGTAGCGTTTCCTAAAACGCGCGTGCATGCGCGTTTCTTGGCATAAATCTAAACGTTTCCGGAAATGACGACACATTTCAGGAAACGAAACGAGGGAAACGACTGAAACATGAAAATGTTTTAGTTCCTGAATGCACCTAATGAATTTTTCTTATCACAATATGTGGTTGGAAAACATCATCTATTACAACATTATACCTCGCCTCTTGAAACCATACATTATTAATAAAACAAAACATTTCAAAACTCACTTAGAAAGATTTAAACCAGTCTTAATCCGTTTTATACTGCCTTTAAAGTAACAAAAGTCCATTTAAAAGCTGTTTAAATGTAATAAACGTAAACGTGCTATAAAAAATTGTATGCACGTGTGATTCGACTTGAAGTAGAACCAATTCGGCTGCCATTGTTGCTCAGATCGATTCAACTAAACTAAACGTTGTTTTTTTACTATTAATTACTATCGTGACATTTGAAAACCACAGTACACAAGAAAATGAGCAAGAATAATATCTTTCAAAACATTAAGAAAGATGGATAGTGATATTAACCCTCAGAAGCCTATCCTATGGGTCAATTGACCCAGGCAATAGTTCTGAATACAAATTTTTCTCAAAAAATTTTTCAAAAAATCTGAAATTTTCTGGAGCTGTTGAAAAAGTGGTTTTACATACACTCAATTTATTTGATAATTTTCAGACTTATAAAAAAAAAGTTATTGTAAACAGAAAATATAAGCCCCTTAAAATCTCAGCTTAAAACGTTTGCTGTTTTCACTGCATTTTTTCTCTTTAGTGAGAGTTTTTAAAATACAACGCCACCTATATGCAAAGTAGAAAATAAACAAAGCAGTCGGCACATGTTCAGTTCACATTTCATATCAATTGCAATTAATTGCACTAATTGGAATTAAATTAAGTTAATATACACAATTATTATAAATAAATGATTAAACATCTTGCATGCTGTTCAAATGATCACATTTTGACAGAGTGTCTTGATTTTTACAATCGGTGACACCTAGCGTCAGTTGGTAAAACCATGGTAACCATGGTAACAGCACTAAAGCGCTTCAACTTCAATATACAGTATAAAACATGTCAATTGACACCACTAATAGGTCTTTGCGTTGACCCAAAATGTTACCGTCTTCCCCCGAACATAAAAACATGGCGTTATGTTTGAAAAAAATTTCAAAAATGATTTTTTTAATCATTATAGGGAAAATTCGAATAGAACAGCATTTCGAATAATACGGCATGACGCATTATTCGAAATGCTGTTCTATTCAAATTTTTGATTGAAAAAATCATTAACACTACCAGAAAAATAACAAATAACACAAAAAAACGGAAAAAAAATAAGAAATTAAAATTAAAAAATTAAAAATAACAAAAAAGGAAAATACAAGAAATAAATTTTTTTAAAAATTTAAACAAATAAAAATTTTTTAAAAAAAATGAAAATAAAAAATAGAAAAAAAAAATGAAAAAAAAAATTTAAAAAAATGAAAAAATAATCTTGCTACTCATTTCCTACGCCATGGCGTTGTAATCGAATAAAACGCCACCCTGGCGCTCTATTCGAACATAACGCCATGGCGTTATGTTCGGGAGAAGACGGTAGGCGTCTGAGAGTTAATTCCTTACTGCTGCAAACCATATTACTTGAAGAATGGTTTGAGTGCCATGTGACCACCCCACAACTTTACCGTTACATAAAAACATCAATTCGCAACCCCCAAGGCTGCACACAGAATCTTGATGCCAACTTGAAAATTGCAAATTCACTTTTAACACAAGAAAAAAATTCAACGAGCAGAAATTGCATGTTGCATACAAGTAAACAGTGCCATTGCCAGTTGTTATTTGTTGTTTATGTGGCGCGTAGAAAGAAATTTACTTTTGAATTTCGCATCAGGATTCCAGGCACAGACCAAAGTAAGTGCAGAACGAGTTGAATAAGCCCTATTCAAAGAATAAAGTATCTAATTCCAATTCACTTGACCTTTTCAAAGTTGAAAGCCATTGCGGTTGGCTAAGATATTTGGAAATTGGTAATGAACATTTTTTCTAACAATCACTGCAAATTGGATTCAATTATTTTCCGCCAGAAACATGGCTTTTGCATTCATTCTATCGATGTGGTCCATCTCATTACATAAAACCCTTTTCTCCAAAACCGTATGTGATTAAGGCTGAGATCTCATATCATGCAGTTTAGCTAGTGAGATTCTTGCATTGCGATCAATCAAGAGTTTTACAACAAGTGCGTTTCAAGCCTATAGGAACTATTGGCAAACGGATGTGACGGAATTTATGTCAAATACGTCTTTAACAATAGAAAATTCAAATTTTTTGGCTTTTAAAAGTCAGTTTCAGAGCTGCAGATGCGCAACCAATTCTTCAAACATCGCCGATCGATTGGAATGCAAGGCAACAAGCTAAATCGAAAAAAACTTCCTTGTATGAATTATATGCTTCACTAAACTTTCAGCTACTGTCATTAACAAAATCAATGATTCTATGTTGTGGTATTCTTAATTGTCTCTCATTCATAGTTAGTTCAGCGCCGTTACTGAAGTGTGTTAATGGGAAGTGACTTTTCTATGAAAGAAATATAAGACAAAAAGAAGTGATTTTCTATTTCTGCCAATAATACATTACCATACTGTAAATGCCTTTTGACTAGAAAATCTAAAGAGTTTGCGGCAAAAAACTGATATGTACAACATGATGGTGATGGGACTGTCATATCCATCAATACATTACCATACTGTAAATGCCTTTTGACTAGAAAATCTAAGAGTTTGCGGCAAAAAACTGATATGTACAACATGATGGTGATATGGGACTGTCACATCCATCAATTCAAGTGTACATCTTGATGAGTACATGAATTTAAAAAAATTGTAATATTCTTAAAAAGAATCTTGAGAAAACTAGTCGTGAGGTGGTCATTTGAGTACTGAAGTCGCTGCACATTTCACCATATATTATAAAGTAAAACATTTGGTTTCATCAATCACAAGGCGTTTATTGGAAGTTATTAAGGTCAAGAAGGCTCAACAAAGTATTGTATTTATAAAATAATCTTGTTTTCGTCTTGATTTTACAAAAGAGTTTACATTTATGCAATTATTTTCCCCGAAACTCAACCAATTTTAATAAAATTATACAGCAATAATAACCTCCAAACCCAGCCTCATTCATAACTGTAGGCAAACACTTTATCATAAGAATAGTTATAGTTTTCAGGAGCAAGTACAAAACAGGGTTGTACGGTTATTTATTTTGTTCATTTACAAGAGAAAAATACTGCCGCAAACTCTAGATCACCTTGATCTAATAGTTGCTGTTTAAACAAGAATTTTTTTTCATTATTAAAAGAGTATTGCCAGGGTTAGGGCAGGTTATGCCATCATCTTGAATTATTAATTCTTTTATTATTACCAAATTTTAATAAAAGATAAGAATATTTTCTTTTCCTTTTTCAGAATGACCTGGAGCTGCAATCACTCCTCAAGCAGCTCGGCGAAGATATACAGGGCATTTTCAATCGGGACCGATCAAAGGCACCAAAGAGAGTGGAGTTGTTGAAACGAGAGGTCGCCTTCCAAGACGTCGAAGATGAGGACATGAATTCCATCTATTCAACATCATCCCAAGATGGCGAACACCATATAGATCCATCAACTGTAGAAGATAAGTAAGTCCATTTTACCGCAATTTTTATCAATACCAGTCCTGATTTCTACCACTCATGTAACAATAAGAGGAAAGGGGAAAAGACGAAGTAGGGAAAGAAATAGATGGAACTTTTTCTAGACATCTGAACAGCATCCAAAATTGAAAAAAAAAGAGCTGCGTCACACTTTTTTTTATGATTTAAAGAAATTGAAAAAACGTGAAGCCAGTTTTGAAAGGAAAAACGAAAAATCATTCCAATATCAAATTTCTTTCTCATGACGCCATGTGTTTCCTAGGAAACGACCATCATTCTCGGGCGCTGTGGAAACATCAAATAAAAACTTGAATGACAATAAAGGCGTGGAAGAGCCATTGACTTCACCGTCACCACAAAGAGAAGCCTACCAACTAGTTTACGTTTCATCTCAAGCACCCACACCTCCGCATTACACGCCTCCACCATACTCGCCTCCGAGCGAGGAACGTTGTTCACCGTTACCTAAATGTTCAGGTAAGCCCATTTCGCGGTTTGCGAGTTCAAAAGAAACTAATGGAATTATCCAGAGCTTAAGAGTAAAGTTCACGAAACAGTAAAGACATAAAAATTGCGCGAATCTGTTAAGGTGTAATCAGCTTTTGCAACTTAACGCCTTTGACAGCCTACAAAGAACGAGACACAAAGATGTTAGATAACCTTTTTGTGTTAAGAAGTAAAGCGAAATGAACCACAAGGTTTGGAGATAAAAACAATACGATGAAATTTGTATTGGAAACATAGCTTTTAGTTATACTTATGAGAAATCTGGACATTTTGTATATCAACAGACACCATTGTTTGCTTTGTTACACTTCACTAACGAACTGAATTAAATATTTACATTAGAAACTGCGTAAATATATACCTTACATCAGACCTTAATTTTTTCATATTTTTTTTTAAACTTCAATTGCTCTTGGTTTTAGAGGTACAACTGGGAAAAGAAAGACGATAGAGAAGTTAGGAAAAACGAAAAAGGGGATAGAAAATAAAATATAAAAGAACTGAAAAGGAGGGTATAAGGGGAAAAAATAAAAAGGTAGTAACATGGGAATACTCGATGCTCAATTGTTGTTCTGACTAGACTATTAGATACAAGTCTAGACAGAAAAATAAATTAAGGCTTTTAGTGAGTCCTTTGCAGTTGTGGTAACAATATTCCAACATCAAGCCAGCAATGTAAAGGTGCATTTTCATTTGCGAGAAATGCCATTTCTCGCGCCTAATTTTCAATAATCGCGCGACAAAAATCGCACGCTTGTCCATTTTCATGCAAGCTAGACTTGCAAAGGCGCGCGATTCTGTTTCTCGCGAGCTTCTGTCAAGTCTAGCTTTGCTCACAAAATCGCGCCTAAAATCGCGCCATGTGTCAATCTGAACCAACAGTTTTGGCATTTGAACAGGCTCCACCCACAATTGCAGATGGCGCTGATTTTTTTTCCTCCACTTGAATTTTTAATCTTGATTAATCAATGCCATCCACATCCAGAAAAGCCAAAAAATAATAAATTCAGCAATATTTGATGCTAAACATTTCACACTAATGTATATTTCATGAAATGTCAACTGATTTTTACAAAATTTTTGAAAGCGAGAAGTGGCTCTTTTAGCTCTAATGAAAATGCTCAAGCTAGAGCTTGATTTTTAGAGCGGTGCGATTGTTAGCGCGATTTTTTTTGTAGCGCGATTTTTTTGGTGGCGCGAGAAATTCTCTCGCAAATGAAAATGCACCTTTATACTTGTAGATGCTAATAATCGCGAATAATGATTATGAATCCAAATTCATGCAAAAGAACAATGTTTTGTAATCATTTTATAACTTCCAGAATAAATTTAGTTTAATAAAAGAGTGGAACTGATCCTACATTTATAATTTGATTTAATAGTGATAATTTATGGTTAGTTCACGTAATGTAAGGTAACGTACGAAAATTTAAGAAAAGTAACAAATGGTTTTGTTCACACTGTTTATAGACGATCAATCACGCAATTTCTTATTCTATCTCATTTTGAATGGAAACAGCTGTCTTCTAATTGGTTGCTGTTAATTGTTACGTTACTTTCTACTTCAAAATCAATTTTGAAGTAGGAACTTGAGTTTACATCTATGATTTTAAACCCACAATGCATTGCACAGACATCTTGCATTACGTTACGGAGTGGTGTGAACACCAATGTGAACTAACCATTAGATCGATCACATCTTTTTGTACCCACAAACTTTTCGAGCATTAAACTTAAAACAATTTTCTGGGAATTTAAACTGTGGCAAAATTTTAATTTTTTTCCTGCGACATCTTTTTGCCAGTACACAGTACCCACAAAATGGAATTGCTAAGTACCACGTCTCGTATATGAGATAAATTTCTGTGGCAATACAGGATTCCCTGAGGCAGGAGAAGGAAATGTTGGCTCTTGAGTACACACAACACACATTTTCCTTGACTCACCATATTTGCTACATCCGTTGGCGAAGTGAAACAAAGTAAAAACAAAATATATTATTGTTTTAACAAAATCTAAAGGCTAAAGCCTAGTACACGGAATAGCACAAGGAATCGAAATCTGAAAATTCCTTTTTTTGTGGTACACATCAAAAAACGGAAAAATACGGAAATATTCCATAGCTGAAAAAATCATTCTTTCCGTGCACTTGGTGCGCGAGAAACGACCTATTGTTTCCGTACATGGAATCTTTTCAACTACCCATAATTCATGGGGTTTAAGCGAGCGGTTAAAAATAAAGATAATCAGATCACACCTGGTTATCTTTATTTTTAACCGGTCGCTTAAACTGCATGTTCGAACGTTGCGTCAAGTAGGGACAAATCCATATTAGCTGCTGTTGGCGAGATATATGTTCTATGCTGCCAAGAAATGAAAAGGAAAAAACGAAAAGCAAGCCCAACACATTGATTTTTGAATATATCGTCATCATCAGCCTCATCCTCATTGCATATTTTCAAAAGTAAGCCATTTGCAAAAAAATATTTCAGACAGTCGCCATTTGTAATATGATGTCATTAAACAAACCATCATGTGTACCACATTATTCCCAGTCTGAATTTTCCATGTGACATTATCCATTATTTAAAATTCCGTTGATAATTGTCACATGGAAAATTCAGACTGGCTGAATATTTTGAGTCTGAATTGGTATGTGTACTAGGCTTTAAGTAGTATTCAGAAATGACATATTTTGCTGAGATAAAAAAATAAAATATTCATTGTCGATTAATATGTGACAAATAGGAGACTAAACAACTTCATCGTCTGATTTTTCAATTGGCCGTGTAAACATTTTAACAAGCTTATAAAACAATTTTTTTCCAGATAAATAAAATCCTAATTTCAAATTCATATAATATGCCACGCCATAAATCAAATTTCCAAATTCCTTTCCAAGAATTTTTTCATTAGTATGCTGCACCACTGAACGATTTTTCAATAACTGCAGTTTAAACAGCTTCTACATAATTTATGCAGTAGAAAAAAAATCCTTTGTTTTCACATCTCTTTTTTCCTCAAATTGACAAAACATGTACAAAATGATTAATTTTAGCATAAATTTTTAAAACTTGTTCATTACACCATACACCAGTTCTAATCAACACGCACCAGGACGAGACACCACTCTCATAAACAATGTCCTATTAGAATTGGTTAGGATCCCAGTTGGAAGTAAAGCAAGAAGCTCTGACCAAAGCTAATGCGACCTCACAAACATTGTAGCCTAAGCTAATCTACTTTAAATTATATGTGTGGTTGTCGGAAGAGTGGCAACATCGATCCGCAATCCCAAAAGCCGGTTGCAACGCAGCTCCAGTAATTTAACAACGAGATGCATTAAAAGAATAAGAGACCCAAAACCCATTGCCAGGACAACATATGATCATAAATTAATTATATGTCATACTTGCAAAGACTTTGCTATTTTGGATTCTGTCAAGCATTGCATGACTTGTGCACCTATTATGTTGCTAAAGTATAAGTACAAAATTATCTTTTCTTCCCAGTTCATAGTTAGCTTATTAAGTGACAAAAATGGCAAAAGATAAAAAAAAAAACCTCGTTTTAACAAAGTATCCAATTTACCAAACTAAACACTATAGGTGCATTCGGAAACTAAAACTCGTGAAAAACGAGTTTTGCATGTGGTTAAGTTTTGTGTGTGTTTTGTGTATAATTCTGAGTGTGAAAATCTGAGGCAAGTTTTGGCTGTGTTAACTACGTTTTAGCTTCTATCACATGACTTGAAGCAGTCACGTGACTTCTAAAACAAATGGCGCCTGAAATTCTACAACAGTAAAGTTAAATGCTGCAATTGTAAGACACGAGGGAAACGAGTAAAACATGAAATTTTTTAGTTTCCAAACGCATCTAATTAAAATATTTAACAAATTTAAATATTTTAATTATAAATAATAAATCTATAATCTTGTACATCTTGAGAAATAATCCGTTTACCAATTTTCAAATGTATTTTTCCGGTCCCTTGCGATTTGTTAAATCGAGGTTTTACCTGTACTTTCTTTTACTTTTAATTTTTTTGGAGATCTATCTTTGAATCAAAACAAGACGCAAAAACACTCTAAAAATTTAGGTGATACACATCTTGTTTCTATTTTCAAATGCAGTTGTTGTTTATCTTTTGTCCAATTGTCCCTCGAGATTTCCTGTACTTCAAAAACAAAGAAAATTACATTTGTCAGAGATATAAAAAAAAATGACAGTTGTGAAATTTATTTTGCGAAAATTAATGTGGAAATCAATTTTGCTTTCTAGATTGTGAGATGCTTAATAATTGAGCAATATTTTAAGGTTCAAAATAATAATTTTCAAAATAGAACAATTTTGGCTCATTTTAAATCCAAAAACAAAAAAATCTGTTTTACATATATTTTTGCAGAAACCTTGAAATGCTAAATAATATTTATACAATTTATATCATTTTACTTGCAACTGACAAAAATAAGTTATACTAAACTTTTAAAGTAATTTTCAGCCTTCAAAATCAAAACGGCTCAAAATGTTCAGATTTCCTAGGTATAGGTCTACTTATGCATTTTAAAATCTAATATTTATAAGACAACTACAGCTAATGTAAGCATATGCATTATACATTCAAAAAATTCAACATTTTCTTTTCTTTAAATCTTTTTTAAATCCTAAAAAAAGGAATGAAAAACCACAACCAAAAAATATCATATTAAAACCCCAGAATTAATAATAATAATTCCAGCATTTCCCCTTCTTACATATATTAAACTATATTGCTTCCCATCTAAATGAAATGTTCATCTCATCTCCCAATTAAATTTTCCACGAGCATTTTGTCAGATTTAAAGTTAACTATAATGCCTGTCTAGTTCAGCACATATAAATGAATATTTGTCTAAATATTGTCTATATATAATATTGATGCATCAAAAGTGTATTGCTGATGTAATTTGAAATCCACTAACGAGCCAATATGTAAATACATAATAATGAAGATAAGATCTTTTCCAAATGTCATTGAAATGCCATCAGATGAAACCTTCATCAATTATAATATTTATACGCTTCCATGAAAACAAATTAAAAATTTCAATTGAATTTTCATAATGAATTACTGAGAAGCAACAACATCAATATGTATCGTAATAGTGTTATTGTATGTCTCTTCTTCCAGTTTACACAATAGAGAGCCCAAGTCAACAATTGCGACGAGCATTTAGTTGGGGCAAGAAAGGATACTTGCCCTTAGAAAAGAGGGACCATACAGGTTGAGCCCTTAAAGACTAACAGTGAAATGTATAGTCCTGCATGGTTTCTTGGTGTATTAAAAAGTACCCTATTTCTCGTATTGCAAGAGCCCCTAAAATTTAAGCTCATTATTCAAACGTCTCTTCCAAAACAGTTGTTTTTAATTCCCACGGTGTTTGATATTAATTAAATGGAAGTTCCTGTACTACGAGAAATTTAGTAAAAATAGAAGCTTTAGAAAGTTTCCTCGTCCCCATAATGCCTTTTTTGCGCATGTTATTTGTTAACATGAGATGTTGATGTGGTTAAAACAAGAAAAATGTCCAATAAATGAAAGTAAATTTAATGTTCCTTTATTTCTTATTTGCATTAAATTTTCATTAAACCAAATTACTGACCCTAAGCATTCTAAATTATTCATATCTCGAGATGAAACTGCAACCTCAACTTTAACTTTAACATTTCCGAAAAACCCACAAAATTTGCACAGAATCAAAAAAAAATTACCTTATTAAAGAGCAGACATTTATTGATCCACAGTCCACATTGTAAGTTGAATGCACCAAGTAAGGTCCTATAGTACACATTGCACCAAATAATTCTTTTCAAGAAAGCAAAAATACAGAGTATAGCACAAGTTTTTGCTCTTGAATCATTTCATTTGTTCAAGTACATCATTAAAATTTGTTGCCAGCAGAAGAGTGCAGCTCTTGAAATTTTGTTAAGGCGGCAATCTTTTTCCGATCACAACTGCTTAAGTTCTACCTCCTCATTGGTTAGACGTAAATGGCAACGAATGTTGGTGTGTGAAAAAATCTGCTCTGAATCAGGTAATTAAAAGGTGACACTTACGGAATAATATAAAAAGCAATTATAGAATAAGCGCTTCTTTCACGACATTTAATTCAGCGAGATTACTATAATGACTGAGAGTCGTTGTATGTATGCACACTCACTGTCAATCTCGGCCTTCCAAGTGAATCCCCTATCTTTTGTATAGGTACCTTAGTTGGCAGATGATTAGCTGCGTTCAATTCGTAAAAACCCAAGCGACTTTTCTTATAAACAAATGAGAAAAATAAACTTTTCCTTTCGTATTATTGTTATTAGATTAGACAGTTTGCAATTTCTCATACGAGACAAAAAATTAACAACAATAGAGACACTGCATTTTGAGAATGCCAAAACAGATATTGTTAAAAACTCTACAACAATATCTTTTTTGGGATTTTTGTACTAAATTAAATCTTGTTCGAGAAAACGCAAAGTCTCTAATGTGTAACAAAATTTTTCAAAAATCTCGTCAAACTTTTAAAACAAAAGGACGGGATTTTTAAAAATATCTCGTTTTTTGCCATTCTCGTAATAGGTGGTTTGCGCGTGTAATTGTTATGGCATTAAATACGAGATATAAAATTATTACGAGATATTATATTATTTCAAAATTCCTAATTTTTCCTTTTTCGCGACGACTGTTTTTAAAAGTTCCGTGGAATTAAAAACGAGAATTCTGAAATTAAATCTGCTCAGTGAGATGCAGTGTGTGCTTAAATTTTGAAACAGTGGCGTCCATCTTGGAAACAATAGACCAAACAGGTCTCGACTCCAAACTGAGAACCTGCCAATTTTGTAGTTGGAGACATCATTTATTACACATCCTAACACGATTCCATGAAAAATCGGCATAAAAATAGATAAGAATTGCAAAAAATTTATTTTGTCGATTAAGGGCCGCCCCCGAATTACGGCCGCACCCCCCAGTTGTAATTTGAAATAACCACAGGTTTTAATACGTTTGCATAGCTAAACGTATAAATACCTTTGCATAGCTAAACGCAACTTTTTAAGTTGTTTTTATGTTAAAAACAACTTAAAGTTACGTTTAGCTATGCAAAACGATATAGACGCCGGGGGTGCGGCTGCAATTTGGAATATACGCCGCGGCCCTTAATCGACAAAATACGGTAAGGGATGTGGACATCAGCAAACATCGTGACTGCAGAACACGAACCTACGTTGGCCACGACGTTCCCAGATGTCCAAATTGGTTTGTCATTATTTTTACAATTTAAACTATTTTCTAGCTGGATTTTCATAGCCAAGATGGAATAGACAACAATTATATATATATATATATATATATATATATATATATATATATATATATATATAAATTATAAATTATAAAATTATAAAATTATATATAAAGCTATATATAAAATTTTTATTCAATGTTCCAAGCAGTTATAGAACAATAAAAATCAGCTCAAAATACTACCCTACCACTAACTTGATTTTCATTATTGTGGTTTATTTGTGGCGCAATAAATACGACGACAAAAAACTCGTAATTAAATTACGAGATTTCATAAAATACGAAAATTTAAAGTTTTGATTTTATTTTTAATTATTGCGTCTCGTAATTGTTATTTTACGTGGCGCGCGCAAACCACCTAATGAAATAAATTTGCGAGAAAGCGCAAACTGTCTATTGTTATTACCTTCAACATGTCATTTTTGTGCTGTATCAAAGTGACGTCATGTGCTCTAAATTATTGTCTTTCGTGCCAGTTTCTGTACAAGAAGTCTTTGCAGTATGCAAAGTTACACAATTTGGAATAACCGAGGCAACCTTTTTCATTTGTGCATTCAACTGCAATTCTCCACTTACTTGTTAGTAGTTTCAAAACAAAAAAGATCATAAATCAATTAAAATATCGCCTTAGGGATTAACTAAACTTGCATGTTTTATATAACTATTATGTATACTTAATTGACTTTTGCTAAAATTTAAAAAAAAATTAAAAAATACCATAAAAGCAAAGGAACATCAAATTTAGAACCCTTTCTTTTTAGGCATGATGCAAACTGATTATGCAGCTGCTCCAGCTCTATTTTTTGTTTTGCTCCAAACCAAACCCCAGCAAAATATTGCAATTTTTTTTTGATTTTTTTTTTTTGTCTGAATATTTTCATATCATTTCCAAGGTCGCCTTTTCATTTCCTTGGCTTTATTCCTTATTTGCTCGTGCAGATTATAAACGACCTGCTTAAGGATGCCATCAACAAACTTCTCTTTTTGCCTTTTTACGACTCTCATACTCCATTTACGCCCACAGATAAAACGGAAGTCGTGCACCACCAAGCAGCAAACACCGGCAGTTTACCGGATATTACGCACTCTCCATCCTGGATGTCTGCAACTGATGTCAGGAACAAGGAACAGAGTTTTGCCGCATCGCACCAACAACAACAACCACCACCAACCAATCACGTGGATAGAACGTACGAACATTCGTCTTATCCGACACTAAAATGTGATATTGTTGAATATCTTTGACCCAAAGCAGGCCATCTTAGGCCATAAATAAACTCTCAAGCCCAGGCCTAGAATCGAGTCACGATGGGTTTCTCACTGTGTGCGAATGACGTAGTCGCCTTCAATTTCTCCCAACATGCTCAACCTTAATGTCATTGTAGAATGAGGATCCTCAAACTACTCAAACAAATCAATGTGAAAAACAGTGTGCAATTATTTTCACCCCTCATTACAACAAAGTTTGTGATAATAATGTTGTTACAATGACGTTAACCTTCATTTTAAAGGCAATCAAGTACATAACAAAAATTATACAACACCACGTTACTCAGTAATAATATGTTGAAATATATAAAGTAATAACTACTTATTAAAACATGGCAGGTGTGCCTTTTTAACAAAAAAAAATTTCAGTTCGTTTAAAATAAATGAAACCAAAAAAAAAAAAAACCCATGTTAACTGAAATTGTTTTTTAGAGAAACTATTGTTTCCACCATAATTTTTGTATGAATAATAAAAATGAGAATATCCCACTATTTATTTTGTGTATACACATAGCTCTAGCTTTTCAATTGTTATCGTGCATCGGAATGCAAAAACAAATGTCTAAATTATTCAACATATTGACCGCATTCATATATAACAATTTAGTTGATGTTCAAGTCTGGTTTTATTGCTGGGCGTCAAAATGGAAGTAAAATTAGATTTGGGGTATATACTACTTCACATTCCATTCCAGCAAAGTTATAAAAATTTCAACAACAAACGTCTAAAGAAAAACTGAATTGAGAAAGAATTTTAAAAAAAGTCTACCGAAATAGCATTTTTTGGTTTTAAAATTGGTTTTAAAATGACTGTCTAAAGCCTGGTTCACAATGCATGCGTAGCTTTCATGCAACGAGTCAATTGTTGCATGCAACGAGTCAATTGTTGCATGCAACGAGTCAATTGTTGCATGCAAAAAGTCAATTGTTGCATGCAAAGAGTCAATTGTTGCATGCAAAGAGTCAATTGTTGCATGCAACAATTGACTGATTTGTTTTTTCGTAGGAAAATTGTTTATATCATTGTGAACATAGTTCTGAACTAAATCACATTTTAACTCCACTGAGCATGCTCAGTCACTAGGAAGTAGAATGACGTCACACCTACTGATGCAAAATGGCTCAACAAGTGATTCAAAGGCTGTGATTCGCTGGGAGAAATCATAAGAGAATCGTTTTGATTGGCTATGCATCATACGTCACATTCCACGTACGAAAAAGCTCGCAATACTTTAAATTATTGAAGTATAGCTCTTGCATGCAAACCACTGCAAACTACGCATGCAACCGACATGCGTGCAGTTTGCTTGCAAAATTTTGACTCATTGTGAACGCGCTTGCGTCCATTGTGAATGAGCCTTAAGATGAAGACAAAACTGTAGTAAAAATACTTCCGGAACACTAAATAACACTTAAAACAACTACAGTAGTAATTGTTGTTTATAAATACAGTGAACTCTCTCTAGACGGGACACCGTCGGGTCCGGAAAAAAGCGTCCTGTCTACAGAGTGTCCAGCCTTGTGGGTGATGTTCTGTATGATTAAAACGATTTGGGTCCAGAAATATGTGTCCTGAGTACAGAGTGTCCCGTCTACAGTATGTCCCGTCTAGAGAGAGTTCACTGTATATACATCATTAAAAGTTTAGCTGCGAAAGGTGCCACATTTTGGCATCTTCAAATCATTTTAATGCCTCAGCTGTCGTCAACTTCCAAGATCATTAAATGATGTATTAGTCATTACAAAGCAAGCTGCTGCACTAATAAGAAATTGCAATTAAATTGAAGATGATATCTTATTGTTTGAAAAAGATCAAAGCAAAATCCATCTAACTCAAACAAGTGCTATACAGATCGGAATCTTCGTGTATAGACATATACTACTCCAAAACCACCGAGATTGTTAATTCGTGAGGTGATTTTAATCTCGCGGTTTGGATTCACCCACGCCATTAAAAACCACACAATTAATGCGGGAAAACGCGTAATCTATGTGGTAAAACATTGACCGAGTTTGACGGAGCGAATAATCCGATATCCCAACATAAAAAATAGCCTGGCTTTCTTAACCGGTTACAATTTACACGAAAAGTAAATAAATACTGTTAAAATGTTCATGTATATAATAAAGGGCCTATCCCAGCAATTCGTTTAAACCGGATAACATCATGCAGTCCATTTAAATTGCTGTCTAGAGTTGCATGCTCTAAATTGAGATTATCTCATTAGCCACAGCATAACACTGCCTCAAGTTAATAGATAAAACCAGTTGTTCATATAGGTACGAACTCGCCATTTGAGCATAAATGTATAGCCTTTGTGTTCAACTTTTACTAAAAACAATAGCAACAAATGCCTAAGTTTGTAAATAACTTTTGTTTTGTTTTGTATGTTAAAAAAATAATTTTTAAATGACTCGTTTAAATGACTGTGCTGAATGGGCCTAGTGTCTTTAAAACAATTCACGCTTATCAAAATAGAGGAAATGCTATTAAACGAGATTCAAATTTCGATTTTTCCTTTCCTGTCGTTGTTCGTTGTACAGCAATATTTCATCTGATAATACCGCAGATGGCAACGTGTTTCAATGCCAAGAAAATCTAATTCTTGTTTCCTGTTATACTTACAAATAATCGTGTCATAATTTGTCAAAATGTCCCGCACATGGATATACATCATTTATAGACAAATCTCAGGATTCTCCACAACAAATCGTATCAAACTTAGTTTGTCAATCATTTGATTTGTAATATATTAAATTTGTGCGCTATTGAACAATTTAAACCAGTAAAAAAAAAAACATCTAAATAAGTAAGATTTATGAAAAATGAATAATGAGTGATGACCATTAAATCATGCATATGGACTGGAGCCTTGGTATTGGCCGACTTGAGTCGATCGGCCAAGATGAAGGCTAAACTCTGTACAAACTCAATTCAATTTATTGCGTACGTATTGCGTAAGTAATTTGGTTACAAAACGACTACTGATGATAATAAATTACTTCTTACCTTGATTTCTTCATTGTAATTCGTTTATTGTCAGTAGAAGAATGAAAATCCAGTGCAGATGGATACAACACGATAACTGAAAATAAATAAACGAAGTTTTGTTTTTATTTTATTTATTTTTTTTCCAATTTACTGATTATTTATCAATAAATTATAAAATATGCTTGAAATTGATTGTAATCATAGTTAGAATTATTCAAGGAAGTGTTTTATTCAGTAAAAATAAATTAATTTTTATCATCAACAGCATGATCTACTGCAGGATATGATACTTACACCTAGCGACGCCATTATTATTCTGAGAACACGCGTTACACGTGAGTCACGTGGGTACTGATTGTGTAGACCGCAGAAAATATAAAAAACAAAACGGTTGTGTTAAATTTTAGTTTACGATAGAATAAAAAAAGTTGTGTCCTTAATGAGCATCACACGTGAGAGTTTATAAATAATAAACACAAATCATTAATTTAAAATAATCACCTCATTTAAAATGAAGAAAATATTTTAAAAAAAGCTAAAAAAAATAATGACATGATCTGCAGGTCGATTTGAATTTTCGTTTACATCCGATTCCATTTTAAATTACAGTCCCTTCACGAGAAGAATCTTCTGAACGTCATTCGAATTGAAATTGACAGTTAGCAGCCACAAAACGCCAAAAAGCGTTAGATTGGAGTGGAACGGCGAAGCGAGTGCTTACGCCGACTGTTTTTGAAATGTCAAAGTAGCAAGCACAATTTAAAATTTACAAATTCACAGTAAATTAAATTTTACTTCATTTTATTTACATAAAAATTAACAGTACAAACGATATAATTAAATTGAATACAACAAATAGTTATTTCAATAAAAATGCATTTTTCAATAAATCTCCATTTAATGAAAAGGAATAATCAGCCCGAGTGCGTGAGAAAAAATAGAAAATGAAAGTATTTTGAATAAATAATACGTTCATCGGCTTTCACACTCATTTAAATTCATTTTCCACTTGCTTAAATCTTGTTTCAATTTGAATTAATAAAATCAAAAAAAAAGGAGGGGGGGGAAATGCAAAAAAAAATACAAATTACAAACCAGAATTATCAGTCTCTATTTGAATTTCATCGTCCTTCAAATATCTAACATCCGAATCATCCGCTAATTTCTCCCTATTCAATTTACGTCTCCGGTGTAGAAAATAAGCTCCACCGAGCACCACACTAATCAGCAAAACCCCGCCAACCACCAAAACCACAATCGTTAAAGAGGGAGCCTTGTTCGACGCCGCATCATCTGACCTTTTTTCTGCTTTTTGCACCTGCTCTGGTTTTAATGTGGTAGGTTTACGAGGGAAGATAGTTCTTTGAAAAGGAATTGTTGATGTTGTTGACATTGTTGTTTGGGTTGCAGTACTCGATGGCAATCTGGTCTCTAAGGGAATAGCTTGAGTAAGGGTTGTTTTGATGGTTGGTTTGTTGGTAGATGGAACTCGGCGTGTCGTTGGCTTTGTAGTAGGCGTCGTTGTCCTCAGCGTTTGCTTCTGAGTGGTTAAAGTTGTTGTTTTACTTGCAGTGGTAAATCTAATTGTTTTATATGTAGTTGCAAATTCTCTTGTAGGCTCAGTTGGATTGATAGTTGCAAATGCTGGATTGGTAGTTGCAAATGCTGGATTGGTAGTAGCAAATGCTGGATTGGTAGTTCTAATTGGTCTTATAGTTGGAACTGGTCGTGTAGGTTCAGTTTCAAATGCAGTTGGAACAAGTTTTGTGGGTTCAGTTATAGTGATAGTTGGAATGGTAGTTGGACTGGTAGTTTCAACTAGTTTTGTAGTGGGCTCAGTTGTATAAGTGAATGAAATTGTTCTTGTACTGGGCTCCGTTGTTGCAACTGGACTTGTACGAGGCTCATCTGTCACAGATTCAATTGTTGGTATAGCTGGTGTCGTTATATCAGTTGGTAAAACTATAGAAAAAAAATAATAAATTTTTTTTATAAATTTTGAAATAAAATGAGTAAATGACAATCATCACTTTAAATAGCTATCAAGAATAAACTCAACAATTATATTATTAAATTGATTGCAACAGTTGCCTCATGTGTGTGCTCATTAATGTGAAAATGTTACTGACATTTCATTTTACGTCTATTAATACCGAAAACATATTTGTTTGCATAAGTAATCAGTGGTGGATTTACAATTCTGCTGCCCATAGGCACTTTTCTTTTTACCGCCCCTGATTTTTTCGTCTCGCCTTTGAAGCAGCAAATAAATCGATAATATCAGCAAATGACACCGATGAAACTAGTTTAGATTCTATATCGAGAAACGCCCAACCACTGAGCCTGTCTTTGTGCAATAAATAATTTTTTACGTATAAAACAAAAAGGGAGACTAAAAATTGGAAAGTCTGCTACAACATAATGTAAATATAATAATTTATGACAATTCCTAATATGAGTGACGTTTTCGGTGTTGGCCACTATCTCTGGCAAGATGCTGAGCAAGTTGAGGAAATCACACATGGTGGAAGTGATGAATAACTCATATTTGCTCATGTTCTGGCCTTTATTGATGTCTAGAGGAAGTTATCACTTCCCTAACTCGGTTCATCTGGTTGGTTGGCTCGTCCATTCCCATCATAAGTATTCGTCCGTGCGTTACCACCTACTTCTCTCCTACCATCTATCACCAAATGACGCTTTTCTTGTGACATAACTGAATGGTAGTAATTCATGAAAATTTCACTATACCTCCCGCCATTGTGGATAAAATTAAAATTCAAACATGTTGCCAGCTAATTCCCTCGGTGATTGAATTATGGGTTATTGCAAACGCAAACATTCAAATTAATTACTTGCTTGCATTAATCAAAAGAGGATTCCTTAAATATTACATCATTTGTTTATAAAATTAACTAATCTCGTTTGACTGTAATCATTAATTTCCACAACGATTAATTCTGATCATGTCAATTAAGTGAGCTAACTTGCAGAAAATAAAGCTCTTCAAAACTTAGTACCGGTAATTCATTCACCTGTAACGAATGGGCATGTGTCGGTACTCAGTTGCACATCATCAATGGCAATGTCGCTCACGTAGCTAGATCCTCTAACACCCTGGATAACTATCTGTAAAATGGTTATGGTAATTTAATTAATACATTAATTTAAAAATAATATTGGTAATTTTGATTTACTTGAAAATTTTCTTGTAGAAATGGAAGTAGCACAACTCCTTCGATCCATTTGTTGCCTTGGTTTCCAGATTTTTCGTAGAGTGGTAAAATTGTGTGTAATTTCTTTGATTCTGGTTTCACAAAAACCATCAGAGAACCTGAAAAAATAAAGAAGTTATTATCTACCTAATTGAAAAAAAAATTTTTTTTAACTTCCAACTTTATTCTTCCATTCTTTTTATGTCTCACAATTAGAAAGAAAAAAACTCTCCCTAAATTTTTTTTTCTATTAAGATCCCATGTGTCCTTCTTTCCCTTTTAACGATTTCTCGCTCCACGTGCAGAATCCCAGTAGCACAAACGTCAGAGCGAA
The DNA here is from genome assembly GCA_000239455.1 of Strigamia maritima. Classification (NCBI taxonomy): domain Eukaryota; kingdom Metazoa; phylum Arthropoda; class Chilopoda; order Geophilomorpha; family Linotaeniidae; genus Strigamia; species Strigamia maritima. Next base: position 1,018,253 of record JH432010.1, on the reverse strand, counting down.
AAATCATCAATTTCAACATCATCGCTGTAGAGTTCATCGGAAGAGAACTGGCAAGTTAGCTCCAGAAATACGGACACGGCAAATGTATAATAAATCCAAACGTTGCTATTAATTAATTAATGACCGTAACATAAATTAATTAATTACTTTCGAATGTAAAAGTGCATTTTTTTTTTACCAACCTGAAGATATAATGTTGCAAATTTCCCTAATTAATAAAGTTACAATATAAATTTAGTGAGTAAATAATAATAAATTATACTTATTTTTTCTTTTCGTTCGATGTAGTGTATCGACTAAGACGTGCCTGGGGTAACGTAATCAATTAATTAAGTAAAGACATCATGATATAGATTCAATACAATTTATCTTGTCACTTTTTATAGAATTGTTAGCTTTCCCCGCAATACTTGAAGTGTTTACAAGCAAAACAACATTTAATTTTCCCAAAAATGTTTTCTGAAGTTTAAATTCTAGAAAATTCAAAAAGCAACTTGTTTATTTGAACGTAAAATATAATTTACGAAAGGAAATTCATCGATGGAAAAATTGTTTACTTAAAAATTTCCAGTGTTTACATGCTACATAATTTAATGTTGGTTTCGCGTCGTAAACTAATAACATGAATGAGATAAAACACAGTTTTGGACGTTTTAATTCACATGTTTCAAATTTAGACAGATTTAGGTGTTGGGAAACTGTTTCCGGTAAATACCAACAGATGCAAAGTGCATTAAATCCAGTGCTCTGATCATGAATAAGTTACCTCAAATAAGCGGATTTTCTTTTAAATGAAATTTACGGATGTTTATGGTCAATAAATAACTCTAATCTCCAGCGAAAAAATGCTTTTTAGATGTAAAAGTCACAAAATAAACTTTCAAGTTTTATATAATGTTGAATTATAAAATTCAACAACTTTTTATCTCTTTTCATCTCAGTTTCCCATTTGCTTTGAGAAACAAACTGGACATTTTCCAAACTCCAGGAAAATAACAATAAAAAAAGGTCAATCACAATATTTACATCATGAAATTTAGTCACGCGTTAAGTAAACAAGATCAACGATTGATGAAGGGAACTGATCAGAAGATAGAAAACAAACTCTTAAATCCAAGTCCTGATGACAACTTCAACTGCCGAAATTTGTCCCAAATATATTCAAATTATCTTTACGTCATGTCTTTATAAGACATTCCCCATCACTCCATTTTAAAAGGCCATTTTACGTCTGGTCTGAGACGAAGAGACGTCTCAAAGACGGTTCGATAAGTAAGACAAGGAGATCTAACAAATCTCAAATGGAGTCAAATTCGCAAATTTCCTGATCCCAAAAAACCCTTTCAGCTTTTTTTCATCTAAAATTGTAAAAAAAAAAATGTAAAATATTTAAAAGAAGACGAAGAAAAAGAGTTATAGACAAAAAACTTCCACTGAGCACCGTTGACAAAATCAATTTCTTAGGTCTAATTTAAGGAAGAATGAATCGAGCCATGAATAAGATATGGTAGAGAGAGGTGAGCATCCATTTGCAATAACCCTTTGTTTCCAAGTGAGTTACCCTGCCTGAAAAGGCGGTGAAGTCGTAACTCGAGCAGTAAAGGCAGCTTATTCACTTTGAGTTGAAAATATATATTCCTTTTATTTTGAGTCATTCACTATGAAGTCAAAAAAAACCACCGCATTTCTAAGCATATATAAACTTAAAAACGAAAAAATGCGGATGTTTTTTTTCAATTTATTGACCTATTTCTATACTCATGTAGCAATAAACTCGATAATAAAAAATTTAGTGGTTTATACGTGTAAATTTTTGAAAGGTTTGTGCTCCCAATTTGATTATCTTTATAAATTTCAAATAGCAGTTTTAATCGATAAATGGATGTAATTTATGACAAAAGGAGACGATTTGAATAAAACTGCAACCTGCGACAGTGAAAATCAATCGAAATTGTCCAATTTGTTTAAAATTTTTCATTATTGAATTAAGTTTTTTTTCCAAGAGTATTCCATTATTACCTGTTGTTGTGCCAAACATGTGGTACCAAAACCTAAAACATCCGTTAGTGCTAAGACTGCCATCATAAACAGGTGAAATTAGTCGTGCAGTATCGTTTTCTTTCCTTGGACTTGAGGCTTCTATGTACATGTAATGACCTGTAATGATAATTATAAAATTTAAGTATGCAGTAAAAGTTGCTGAATTACAGCAAAGTCTTTAAAGACAGCAATTCCTGTGCCTAGCTTTCACCACAAGCCTAGAAGGAATATATTAAAAGTATTTACTTAAGTTTCAGGCCTCAAGCACCGAAATTTCTACTCTAAACAGCCAATAGCACAAGAACCAGTATTATCTATGCAAATTTAACTAAATCTTTCATATGTGATTGCCTGCATGCATCATAAATAAGCAAAAGAATACGAAGTTGCGTATTACCATCACTTCCATCGCCCAGTGTGTGGTCGTACGAAGGCCCGGTTCCTACATGTCCCGAAGGCGTCGCAAAGTTGTGTCGTGTCCACTCAAATTCATGCTGATCACAGTGGTTCCAACCGCACAAATCAGGAGATTCAAAATCACAAGTTAAAGATGGGTTTTTGAGAGCAGCTAAAAAAAGAAAATGTGAAACTTTTAGATATTTTCCCGGAGTTGTTCGTTAAAAATGTATTAAAATCAATTTTTATCCAAACAGCGAATTAATAAATTCACATACGTAAGTGCGGGAATGTGGCGGAAGGCGGAAAAACTCAAAAATACAAATTTTGATTAAAATTAATAATTAATTTTAATTTTTAAATAAATAAAAAAAAAACAATAAATATAATTTCTAAAATTAAATTCCGTTAATTAGCAGGGTTGGCCAATAGAAATGACCAGAATGAAGACAGACCAATTGACACAAGAGGCGCCTGTATTAATTAAGATGTGTAAGCACTGGCTTAAATGGCTGGCAATTAAGTCAAGCTCTTGACACCATCTACTATACTATGTACTTTACATACCTAAGCAAACGGGAATGGTGGAATTCCAAATTCGTCCATCACAATATAAAGTGCTACTTCCTTCCAATGCGTATCCAGGATCACAATAAAAACTGACGAGAGCATCCCTATGGGTGGGCAAATAGTATCCATTTTTCATCATCTTCAGTGAACAACCGGGAGCTTTAAAAAAACATATTAAACTTTTATTTCGGAAATTTCCACGTGTTGTAAATTGTTATCGGTACATAACGGATGTAACCTTCAAAGTTATATTAAATATTATGTAAAAAAATTTTTATGTAAGGTACGTTACTTACCTACACAGACTGGCGTTGGATTAGACCATTGCGATCGTAAACAAGTCGCGATTCTTCTACCAACTAATTCGTACCCGGGATTGCAAGCGAACTTTAAGATTCTTCCACGTCCCCTTATTTTAATCTTACCGTTAGGAAACTTTGGTACACGGCAAGATCGACCTAAAATAAAATTATAAAATCATGCCAAATACTTAATTGTTCAATTTAATTAAATAAATTTGTTATTTTCTTTTATGTACTCGAAAAACTTGACATTAACCGAGTTTATTGACTCGTGTAGAGTCAATGAACAAGTAATACAGTTAATAAATTAAAATTTAGTTTTTTCACAATGGCTGCTCACGAATAAAATTAATTTTCTAGTGTGTGTTTTAGATAAAAGTAAAGAAATGGTATTACTTATACTTTGACCGTCTGAAGAAATCAATAAGATGCAGCTGAAACTTAACAGGGTAAGCCAAAGTAGAGGCTTGTAAGACATCTTGGCGTTTGACACGAACAGGAAACAAAAACTAACCATATCAAATATTTTGTCAAAGGAAGTAAAATGCCAGAAGATCACAATAGAGGAACTACGGAAACATGAAAAACACGAGAAGAAAAAAGAAAACCAGCAGGTAAAGTTGTAATAACGTAATAATTTTCTATATGGAAAAACTTTTAAAAAAATTCTTAATTATTTTTTTGCCTAAAAAAACTCAAAATATATTGCCCAAACTTTAATTTTTTTTAAATAATTTTTTTCTCAAAAGTTCATTTCATTTCAATGTGAAAATGTACATTACAATATTTTTTTTTTTTTAAAAACCATTCTGGTTTATACTAAAAAAAAAAATGTTAAGCGCAGTGAAGCTCTAAGGAGCAAAAGATAAAAACAAAATATCCCTATTTCCTGGCTGTACAAAACCAGATTGGACTAGACCCTTAGTAAATTCATTTACAGAAAAGTCAAAACTCGGTTATAGTGACCATTCTTAAAGCGAAAACTAGCATCTACCAAACTTTTTAATTTCTTTTATAACTTTTAGTAATTCGCAATAACGTTGCGTATAAGGTTGAACTGCCTAGCCCTATAGCAATAACCACATAATAATCGCGCAGAAATATGAAGACAATTTTTCATCAAGTTTCAATTTATACTGAATCAAATCCCAAAGTCGTGTCCGAAATCTCATAACGTGATGAAATTCTCTCATGTACTCATCGAACCATCAACGATAACTCGATAAAATCTAATAATCCTAAATGCGAAAAATGCAGCAAATAGTTGTAAATATCGTACATATTTTCACGAAAAAATTTAAAATACTCCGTCTTTGTTTAACCTCCCACCTCCCTAAAGAAAATCGATATTAAATAAACATCAAAAACCTCGCAAACAATTTGATTCACTCACCATAAATAATAATAAAAACCAAAAAATAAACAACAAATTTCACATAAAATATATACTTCTTATTTATTTTCACTTAATACAATCTCTGTCTGTAGAATTTGTAAGTAGGAGGACTTGGACTTCGGAGTAAAGGCGGGCGTGAGGATAAACTGGACGTGCAAGCAATTGGCATTAGTGAATGCCACGCAGGCTCTGCATTCAAGTTACATGAATTTTCTTTCCTTTTAATATTCACTCGGTCTAAGTAATCCAAAAAATCCATTTGTTTTGGACCTGCGTGACTAAAAGCTGCAGTCTAAAAACAAACCACTCAATTCAATTATCACAATTTACTAAAATAAAATGGTAAAAATAGAGATTTTGAGCAGTTTTTGTGCACGCAAACCAGAAATAATGAGACCCCACTCTTTTAGCTGAGTACTTTTATAAGTCTCTGGTTCTTCTAACATTTTAAAGCTAGGGATCGACAATAACTTTGAGGTGGTGCGCGAGGCCCACTAATGGAGTCAAGGGGCAGCACCCTTAGTGGTAAAAGATTTAAAAGAATTTTTTACATTATCATGGAGCAATTACCATTATTTCTGATGCCCTTTTTCATATTTCACTAAAATCTTTCACCCCGCGTCATCCGGTCTATGAACCACCCCTTTAAGAAACGCTCTTATCAGCGATGATGTAAACAAAACGTCACATCCACAAGCCAAAACCACATAAGGCACAAAAAGATAAAGAGTTCCCGTTTTGACAGATTGGAACTGCAGGTAGCAGGTCAAACAAAAAAATAATTCAAATTTTTATTCAAAAATTTGGCAAAAAAATATTTTTCAAATAATTTTTTTCTCGAAAATTCAAAAAACATTCAAAATTGCTCATTTTGTAATAAACAATTTTTTTGTTTACATCGTGAATCAAATCAATGCAACTTACTAGCAATCATAAGATTGAAATATTCACATGAGCGCGATTTCACCTGCAATCATGAGCAATTGCTGCACTCTTAAGCATTTAAAGGCGAAACTGCGACCTGAACCTGCCCAAAACCTCCGGTACCGTTTTTAGCATACCATCGACGGCAATCGTTGATTGTTGTGTGTTGTGGGACATCGCTGCTGCTCTAACAGCTTTAAAAAGCATTTAAAAATATTTATTCCACTTTCAAATGCAAAAATTAAATTAAAGAAATTAATTTCACATCAAATTAAATCTTAAGTGCCCTATAATCAGGTTATTAGTCAGCTGTCAAATCCATAAAGCTTAGAATTTCAAATTGTCACAGTCTGTCATTCACACTTCATAATAAATCATGGGAAACTAATTTCATACTTTGCCTCCGTATTAAATAAATACCTGATTGCTCCAACAAAAATAATTGCCATTGGTAGTTGATACAAAAGTACTTTCGGAATCCACTTCCCGTGAAACTTGGTTTTCTTGCCAGTTAGCCTTTGGGCTCGTACACTCGTAATCGACTAATTGGCCGGAAGACAAAGGTTCTTGACTTGGATCTTCAACCAAACGTAAAAATTTCAGCCCACGCATTGATTCTTGATCTAGCAATATCATTTTAATAATTTTAATAATTTTTTTTAAAAAAATAGTAAAATCAGTCAACCTAAAATATTAATCTCTACCTGGAGAATAATCATTTTGAAGAGCATAGCAGACAATGTCGTCCTCTTCCTCTGCTTCAGCGTCTGCATCGTCAGACGAAGTAATAAGGTCTTGAGTTGGACCCAAAAATAAAGGAACCCCTTTACTGGAAATTAAAATCATTACACGGTTTGCATTTAATAAAACATTAAAACAAAAACAACGTTAGAAATATGCTTTTGCATAGCAAAAACAAAGTTTGCGTTCTAAAATTAAAAATTAAACCGTATAAACAATTACTAATTCATAAAAATTCGAAACGGCTGCCAAAAAAGAAGCGTTGCAGTTGCTCATTTTTTTATGCATGACTTCGTGATGACTTACTAGATTAGCTCGCTTATTCCTTACAATAGTGAAAGAAACACTTTTATGTAAGAAAATACAAACAGTCTATAAGAACTCATTTGCCTTCTATAGAATACTATAAAGCCGAGCTACTCACAGAGAAATCACGATAAAGTGAATCGCAACAAATATGCTTGGTTTTAATAATATAAACCCAACATTTTGGTCAGTCCTACTGGTCTCAACGTTATCAAGAGAAATCAGTAGGCGGGTTCGAAAATGATTTTACACTGAACGACCAGTGCAACTGATAGTGCAAATGTCAAGTTGCACGACTGACTTTTCGAGTTAAAATGTTGCATATGCATTTACACTGGATTTTACACTGAAAATTACACTGGAATTTACACATAATTTACACAAACATGGCTGCCGTAATAAACTAATAAACAAACAAGCTGTATGAAGCAGATGTTTTTCAGCAAGCACATCATTCTTGCCTGCTTTTCTTTTACAACAAAAGTAACATTGGATAGTAACAATTTTGTGAATCATGCACATTGTTACCACAGATTATAATTATAATCTGTGTTGTTACTACTTACATTCAAAGCGAGGATTCAAGATGGCGGCAAACAGAACTCTTTGCGCATTTACACGATGAAAATGGGCCGTTTCCGGCAACCGAGTTAAACGGCATTTAAACAAGGTGAAAATTTACATTTAAACGAAACGACCCCGACTAGTGTTAATTCAGTGCAAAAAAAAGGAAAGATTTTGTGGCATAGGTTTAGCCACAATTCATAAAATAGAAAAAAATAGCGACTTACTTTTCTGCCAAAATCATCTTCAATTCGGATCGGGATTCCTCTAAGCAATCTAATAAAAAAATAAAAAAAATACAATTAATCTGCCATTTCCGTAACATTTCAAGCATATGGCAAAATATCTTATTTATACACAAACAAATATTACTTCAAACCTAACAGCCATAGTCGCGAAATAATGTCAAATGATAAGTGTCAAAAGCCTACATTAGATTCAAATTTAAATAATTATTTTTTTTAGGGGTTAGGGCACTCATCACAGCTGTTCTTGCTACCATTGTGGTTTTATTACTTTTGGGTTAAAGGGTTTACGACATCAGATATTTTATAGCTGAATAATTTTCGCCATCCCTTAGATGATTTTTATTTATTTTTTAAAGTTTTTAGAACTCATTTAAAATAATCATTTTGAATCCCAAACAGCTCATTTGAGCTTGGTAAGAGACAATAAGGTTGACCACTGCTGGCAGAGTGCTGTTTCTGACGTCACAGTTGGTGTCCCCATGTTAAATAAATGCAAATTCTTGATTTGGTCTCACTTACTCTAGTTACATGAACATGCTTTTCTGGAAAATGACGTTATCAATTCTCAAGTGGAAAAGTAAAAAATGAAGTATTCACCCTAGTCAAGGGGCTGCATGCGGTCAACACGCAAATGGTCAACACGCAAATGGTCGACACGCAAATAGTCAACACCCACATGGTCAACACGCCATGGCGCGCATCCAGTCGACAGACACTCACATGGTCAACACGCAAATAGTCGACATGCAAATGGTCGACACAATTGATTGTTTTATTTGGACCAAATGCGTGTCAACCAATTGGGTGTCGACCAAATGCGCGCCATGTCATGTCGACCATTTACGTGTCGACTAAATGCAATGTCGACCATTTACGTGTTGACCGAAAGTTACCCTTCCACTCTAGTTTCCACTTTTACACTTGATAAAATAATGACGTCATTTTCCAGAAAAGTGAGTTCATGTAAACTTAGTAAATTTTATCTCTCACTTTTTCAGATTGTCGTCTGCTCGTTTTCACAACTTCAGCATTGGGTTTTTAATTTTTATATTTTTCAAAAAATCTCTGAAAAATTATTTAAGGGTTTTAAACATTGCTTAATCCAATGGGCCAAGAAAAATTGTGTTAATTTACTTCTTTTGCCCAGTGTCCACAAAAACATTTGATTAAGTTTATAATTTCAAATACAGAAAATCAAGTGTTATTATTCTATTATATCCTCTGGTGTCATTTGCTAGGGGTTGACCATAAAAGCTGGGTGCAATCAATTGACACGTTACACACGTATTATAGCGATACTTCAAGTCGTTCGTACACAATCCTATGGGTTGTTGAGAGAATGACCATAAAAAAAAACGGAAAATAAGAATTCCATTATTTTTATTGGTTTCTCATTTTAGTTTCTTTCTTTTTGCAGTTGAATCTAATATTCGGGGCTAAATTAAAGTTTCAATCACATGATCGTGCCAAAATTGTGCAATTTTAAGCGGATTTCAGCTGTCTTCAACGTGGTTGAGGGAAGCACATCAGCAGTCATGTCATGAGTCTACATATGGATTCACACTGCAGTTGAAGTAGCCAGTTTGTAGTTAAAACATGCCACAACACAAACATTTTCTAGTTCAACTGCCAGTGTGGGAATCCATTCAACTTGGCGCATAAATTAGATAAAACGTGTGAATTGATGGAGGAGAATAGTGCACAAAATTTACAAATCACTGCAGATATAAGGGTAGGCTACTGCCATTTACTTCTGCTACTGCTTGCTAGAAGATTTTCAGTGTTCTTTTCTTAGTTGATTTTCAGTGATTGTTAATTGATTTTCAGTGATTGTCAATTGATTTCAGTTGATTTCAGTAATTTTCAGTTGATGTTCAGTGATTTCATTAGTTTTGTTGATTTTCAGCATCGAATAAACAATAGAAAAAAATCACCCTCACTAATTCATTTGCTAAATTAAATCGCTAAAATTATTGGTTCGGCTCCCTTCTTATCTCATACGTACACAACAAAACCAGAATCAATGGATAACCGACTGACCCAATGTATGCTTCACGCCATCTAGTATCAAATCAACAAAATTGAAATTACAAATATCAACCACCAGCTGTTCAACTATCGTAAACAAAACTTTCAGGTCATTTTAAAAGTGAAAACATCCATTTGAAGTACGCCCGCGAGTAATTAAATAATTTACAAACCTCGACCTAAGCATAAACTCTTCATTTTCATATCAAACACAGAAGACAAGCGATCGGCCACAGCCTCAACAGGAGGCGACTAAAAATAAAAACAAGAAAAGAAAATGCATAATTTTAAATTTATTTTCAATATTATATCATAATATAAGCAAAGGAAAACAACTCACAGCGGGAAATTCTATTTCCTCGTTTACGGATTCCAAATCGATCGATTTAGTAGAAGAATCTCTGCTACATTAATTTTATAATAATTTAATCTAAATATTGATATTAAATTTTCAATTAAAATGAAAAATAATAAAATATCAAACCTAGAAAAAGTTTTTTTTCTCTTATTCCCTGGCAAAATTGAGTTCCATTCCGGGTATGATCGAAAAACATTAAGTTCAGATGCAACATGATTCGATTGAAAGTCTTGTGGTGAAGACGGCGGTGAAGACGGCGGCGAAGAAGGTGGGTTCGCCAATTGCAAAATTCGTTTTAAATCTTCATTGGCTCGAGCTTTGGTTTCTTCTGACACTACAATGACAAATGCCAAAAAAATATACAAAGTCTATGACCATACATTACAAAATTGATTTTTTTATTTAAGTAAAAAATTGGATCTGCAGTCAAAATAAAATTTTATATTAAAAATTAATTTTTTGAATGTTAAAAAATTAATTTTGTCGCAAAGAACTGATTTTCGACGTGCACTTTAGAAAAGCCTATTTTTTTTTATTACATAATAAGTATTCACCTTTTGATGTAAAGCTGTCAGATCTTTTGCCAAACTGGAACATTCCAACTTTCATCTAAAAAATATCATAAAAAATCAACATTTTCTACCTAAAAATCAAAATAATCAGCTCATACCGTTAATCTATTCTTAGTTACAGTTCTAATTCCGGGTTTATCCGTCCGTAACTTCTTCTACAATCATAAAAAAGTAAAAAAAAAATAAATAAATAAACAACAAATTCAGAAAACTTGCTTGATTAGTTCCAACTGCATTGATCGTTTCGTGATTAAAATGTAAAACATCCTTCCAAGAAAATAAATATTTAATAACTTTAAAAGTAAATCTGTAATCTACATAAATACTCACAGAACTTTTGTGTGATCGTTGAATGTGTTTTCTTTTTTTTCTCTGACGGCCTGTGTCAGTACTCATATTTAGTCACCTCTCTGAATACTAAATCAAAACAAACAAGTTAAATAAAAATTCGTATTTTAGGCTTAATACTATAACATTTCAATTTTTTTACTTTTTCAACAATTTTTAACCGAATTCTACCTGATTTATACGTCAAGTCGTTTACTAAGTTAATAATTATTAATGACAACCCATTATCGCGATTATAATTTATAAATACGGTACAAATAAATTAATTGCAAAAGATTAATCGCTATTTTCAATAATTCCTAATCTACATTAATTCCACTCCATATTATGCGAGAAATTACGCTCTCACAAATAAGTGATGTGCTTAACATTAACGACCGACTGGATTTGTCTAAATTAAAAACGGAAAAGAACGTTTACCAAGAGAGGCAAAGTTCAGATGCTACAGCCGCCATTTGCAATACGGTATAACAATGTCACGTGACAGCAAATGCAATTCCTGGGACGAGAGATTTTCTATTGCAATCCTCATTTACGTGTTGTATTGTGACGAAAATATTGAACAAATCTCGCGAGCAATTTGAAATAAAGAATAACAAAATTGAAGGATTAAAATTTTTGGTTCTTTTTATTGCATCAAAGGAAAGAAACAAATATACTTTTTAATCCAGATATGAATCCTTTAAATTTTGAATTTGATTTTGATGATGATGATGATGATTATGATTATGGAGACAAGCCAGAAGAATCTAAAAAATCAGACAAAACATCTGGGGCAAAATCAGACGATGGGAGATCCGAAACTACTGACAGTGAACTATCGAAACTTTCAGATCGTGACGGTCAAGCGGAAGAAGCGTTTACAGCTTATAGATACAGAATTTGCGAAGATGAACGACAAAGAAATAAAAGTTTAGATTTACCTGAACCTCCTGAAAAAATTGAACCGTGGGATCAGTATGAAGAATCATACGATGATGAAATTGAATTAACTGAGGAAATCGAAAACATTCCGTTACCTGTTATTGATCCTGCAAGAACCCAATTATCTTATGGAATGGAAGCTCTGCCCAAATTGGTAATAAAAGTAGAAAAAATAATTATTAACACTTAATTTAACTCCATTTCTCATGCCTTTTGTTTTGTATTAATTTTTTTCATGATTATTTTATTTAAGAATAGGGAAATTCGTGGGCCACACTTGAATATAAGACAAACTGCTCTCATTCAGCTTTGTAGTTATCTCTACAATCCAGAGCACATTGACAGAGCTAAAAAATGCGGTTAGCTAATATCGATTTAGAAGTAAAAATGCAAATTTCAATTTCTGCACTAATTTTTTACTTTTTTTTATTTTAGGTATAATAGAAACTTTAAAAGTTATGTTGTTAGAAACGGATACATTAGTGAGAATTAAAGCAGCTGAATGCATTAAAGTCATTGCAAGTAAACGCCCACATAAAAATCAACTGAATTGAGTTTATATTTGATACCTGCTGTGCATGAAAATTTAAATTTACATTTTTTTTAATGGCATTGCTAAAGTAAACAAAAATTAAAATTTCAAAAAATCAATTATTTTTCAGGTTATTCGTTTGGACTTCAAGCTTTACTGTCTACGAGTATTTTAATACCTCTAAACAAATTGTTGGATGACGAATGCATGGCGGCGAGGAAAAATATAAATATCACGATTTGCTCAATAGCAACAGTTCCACAAGGTTTCCGGCCAATTACCAGTAGTTTTCTACGAATAAAACTTTTTTTTACAGGAGTCCGGGCAATTCTGCATAATAAATTAGTCAACAGACTGTTAAACAAACTTAGAAGTGAAAAAAACTTTATCCAAACAATAATTTTGGATACATTGCACCTTTGTCTGCAAGATGATGTGAGGCAAGCTCTGGAGTCACATGCTATGAGTATCTTTAAAGAAATGCTTGATCATACGTATCCCATAATAAGAGCTAAAACTGCTCGTGTAATTACTGATCTTAGGTAAGAATAGCTAGAAGATACACCTACATTACATTCAAGTTGCCCTTAATTTTTCCAGTGTATTTTTACAAGGGAAAATGTTAGCATGTGCAACACACACAGTTCCTGTGTTAATTAAGCTCCTTAACGACGATCATCCATTAGTTAAAGCCAAAGCTGCCTCGGCTTTGATGATGTAATTATTATGAATATTGAAATATTAATGGTCCTTCTATATTTTATTTAAAGATCATAAGCTAAAGTTAATTGCTCTACTTTTTTGGTGAAAATTGAAAGCTAATGAAAAGCTAATGAAAAGTAATGAAAAGTACCTAATGAGTTTCAATCGTCAAAAAATTGGAAGCACCATTATATGAAATAGATGTTGCTAGGGCGGGAACAAAATTAGGCACAACATAGTGCCTTTCAAAAATTTAAATTAACTTTTTGGACCCTAAAAAATGACACCCGAAAAAGAACTTCCAGGAGCCATAAACTTCGAGATAAAAATTTGTGGGGGTCTAAAAATTGAGAATAAACTTTTAAGGCTCTAAGAAAAATACAAACCCCCGACTGAATGACTGATATAATAAAAATAGTCTAGTAATCCCCTTGGGGACCCCAACCGCCTGAACTTCACACATCTGCGCGGTTTGTGTAAACCTTGATCCAGTATATATGATTGATATTTGCAGGATAACAATAATAACTAAAGGTAAATACACTGCTTTGGATAACAAGGTAATCGAAACTGCAATACCGTTATTGCCTCATGAAAAGTTTGAAGTTCGACTCAATATTTTGAAAGTATATATGATAGATCATTTATTTAGACAGTTGTAATAAATTGAATAAAAATCCTAGTTGTTGACTAATGTATCCGAAGCTCCAAGTGGCAGAACGATACTGCTTCATCACATTGACAAGGCGAGTTCACATTTTATCAATATATCTTTCTAACAGCTTACAACCGTTTTTAAGGTATTGCCACTGCTAGAAGATCCACATCCGTCAGTTCAAGAAGCAGCAAGAATCGCTCTGAAAGTTATTCAATGGAAACACACTTGCTTGTAGTAGAAATATGTTTATGTACATATCTTATGCTTTAACTTATTTCCTACCGGAAATGATAATTTATTTCGTGTACAATTCAGATTCAATACCTGCCAGTTTTGATCGATGGTTAAAGGATTTCATAGATCACAAAAATGGATTTTAAAAAACTATATTAATCAAACCAGACATGAAAAACCATCTACCTTAATGAAGATCGATTTCCTTCATTTATTACCCATTAACATTGCAGCAAAGCAATCCAATAATGTTATTTATAGGAATGTAAAAGGGGGGAAAACATCTGAAATCCGATTAATTTCATTACTGCTGTTTGACTTGAGTTTTATTCTATTGGAAAATTAGTAGTATCATCGCAAACATTATTCTTTTCAGTGTAACGCAATTGAGTGAGAATGAAATGAAGACGCTTGGTTAAAAATAAAAAAAAATAGCATAAAAATTGTAATGAATTATACATCCAGTATAAACTGGATTTTTTTTGTTTTTAAAGAAAATTGAAAATTACCTCAATTACTGTTGAACGAACACTCAATGGAGCAGACATGGCAACTGAGCTGCGTGATCGACCATTAATTTAGATTGGAAATTTAACTATCGAAATTTCCATTTTTTAAAAAATTAAATTGCAAATAATTTAAAGCAATTTTTAATGACCGTATAGCGGCATACTGAGGTCGGTTAAGTGCACTTGCTGTTAGTAAAAAGATTTACATGTCTCGACTTACAAGTGCTGCCCCAATTAAAAGTGCAGATTAATAATAGTGTACAGCAAGTGGCCCTAGTTTGTCTGAGAAACTTCTATTTTAGGTCAGTTCCATTAAATCCACTTAATTGTAAGGAAAAGTGCTTGCCGCAAACTCTGTCGGTACAGTCAAACCTTGTTATAACGAACTCAAAGGATGCTATTAACTATAAAAATTTCCATTTTTTTAAAAATAAATTTTTTTGACTTTTACACATTCGCTATAATGATATATAATGGAAACTTCAAATCTGGAGCCCACCTGCAATTTAAAAAGTTGTTTGTGGCCCACCCCTGGTGTTATACGCGGAGAATATTCAGGAAGTTTGATGCGTGCTGTAGCAAATCAGCTGTCAATTATTGAAGTGTGCGTGTGCCTCATCCTGCACCCAGAAATGTAATTATTAAAAAAATTATTGCAAAAATATAATACATTATTTTTTTTCTTTAATTATCTGCAATCATTTTAAGCTGAAATGTATTAAGAGGAAAGAGAATACTGAAGGGAAATAATTTTGCAGCAGCAGAAAAAAAAAATGTAAAAGATATCAGCAAAAATATCCATTAATATTAGTAACAACAAATTTTCTCACTCTCAATCTAAATCAAACATAGACCAGCAGTTTCAACTTGGAAATAAAGGAAATAACTGTCATTTTAGTTTTATATAACCTTTACATCTTTTGTACATCTGCAGTTGAAACCTTTATTTCCTAGACAATCGATTAATTTAAACAGCTACTTTTCTATTTCAAAATAAACAACAAAAAAACAAAATAAGTAAAAAAATAAATAAATTTAGTCACTCGTAGTATTTAATTATTGTTCCTTAGAAATTTAGCCAAATTCATAAACAAAAAAATTATAAAATTTGCAATGTGTTAAAAGGTTAATAAACTACTAACAAAAGAATGTATATAATAATAATAATAATATAAATATTGTTTAAAAAAATATCAAGTTGCAAATTTCCAATTTTTTTTTCCTTCTTCACACAAATAATAATAATGACCATTTAACACAAAGCATATTTAGAGAGAGCCGTTTGGGTCCTCTGTGGTATTTCAACTATGTAATTTTTCATATTTTAACAAAAATTTGCTTTTGCAGCAAGTATACATTACTAACACTTCAAAAATCTGTTTTTTAAAGGATCTCTAAAGATATAGCAGGAATAAGGTGACAAGTCTACACAGTAAGAAAAAAAAGTCAGAAAATAAAAGGAAAAAATAAAGATGACGGGACGCTTTCCGTTGACTTAAATTATCGTAACAATGCCTCATTGAATTAAACAGTCCAGCAACCGCCTTGCCTTATGTTGACTAAATTTGCTACTGTTAATGATCTGAAAATGAAACAGAGAAATTGTTTTGAAGTTGACTTTATCATTATCAAAAAAAATAAAAAATTAGTCACAAATCATTACCAATCAGCGGGGCCCTAAAAGGCATTTTTGGGGCCCTATATCCGAAAAAATTTATCACTAAAAATTACTTTTTGATTTATCGGTAGGCGTGTGCATTGGGTTGAGGCAAAAAGCGAGTGTTGCTCGGTAACTGCCGGAAATTAACTTCTATAGTTTCCCTAAAAGTTATTTTCGCCGAATTAATAATTTGTGACGTAATTTTTTTTAAAATTATTTTTTAGTAGTGCCCAAAATTCGAAATAAAAACAATTAATTTTTTTTTGTTTACATTTTTATTCTAGTCACTTACTCTCAACAATCTTTAGCATGTCTGTGGACTTTATGTGCTGTACTGAAGCCTGGTGGGGGAGGGGCCTGTTGTGCCGCTGGCCATGCTGCGGCTGCAATAACGGGGAAGGTTTTATAGCAAAAATCCAAAAATAAACGATAATTTGTGTAATCATGCTGCGCAGGATGAACAACTATGCAGGTGCATTATAGCAAAATAATTTAAAACCGAAATAAAATAAAAATAAATAATAAAACAAAGGTGAATAAATAATAAACGTGTTTTCCACTGCACTCTTTCATCACATACAGCAATTATTAAACATTTACTCGTACTACACTTACGTCTGTAAGCAAACTGTGTGGTAAAGGGTAAACGATGATTATTATAAGGTGCTGGCGCATCAATTTCAGTCAACTGATGAAGAGACCTCATCCAGTGAGGTGGACTATCAGACCTACCTAAATAAATCACAAAAATGAGCAATTATAACGAGCTGATTAATAAAAACTAATTAATTTAAGTGAAGTTAAGTTAAGCATTTTATACAGCAAGAATTTTTTTTAACATTCTTGACTCAACTTTTCATTTAAATAATTTTGTTTTTGCCACGGTATTTTTTTTTTTTTACTTTCTGTTGGATTTCCTGTAGATACTATGGCTGGGTCTTGTGCAATCCAAGACAAATGTGTTTGTGGTGGTGGATTCCAAGCTATTATATGCAAAAATATATTATTAAATATACTTTTTTGTAATGAAAATAAAATATCTACGTTTCTGATTCTGAGAAACAGGATGTTGAGTCGAATAATTTATGTTGATGTTTGGTAACAATGCACGTAGACTGTCTTGCCATTCTTTCATTGCAAAATTTTCTAAAGCCTAAAAATAAAAAGAAATAAATTAAAAAACTCGACTAAAATCCCCGAATTTTACCTTAGTATTATTAGATGTTCTGTCCTTCATGTGATTACTAAACCCTAAATTTGGAGAAGCTGTTTCCTGTAAATAATTATTCGAACTGTTGGACATAACATTATTATGCGTTAAATTCATAAAAATCGTTTTACTGCGATCTGAAACAAATAATAAGCAAATAAATAAATAATACCAAATGCAAAGAGAATATAAAGTTCCGCATCATTTAAAATTACTTGTTCCTATAGAATTCTGTTGTTGTGGTCTGTTTATTTGTCTCGATAATGGATTTGACTGATTTGTAGAAAACCCAGGCGGCACACCCAATCGGCGTGGTGATCCCATCAAATTGTTGGATCGATGATCGATGTGATTCATGGACATTTGCGAACTACTCCGATTAACGGGAAAGCCGAACGTAGCTACTCCCTTATTGGGGTAATGTGTTGGCCGATCAGACATGGACTCCTTTTCCATTAAGTCCGCTAACGCTTTTGACGATTCGTCCCATGGATCAAATCCTGAAAAAAAATTTAAAAATACAATTAATTTCCTCAATTAAAACCATCAAACTTAAATACCTAAATCATCATCTTTATTAGTAGGAGCACAACTAAATCCAAATGCAGCTTGCCAATCTGTAGCACTGCAAACTGGCAGCGTTTCAGCCGTGATAAGCGGTGGTGCATCTGTACAATTAGTCGCCCACTCTGTATTTATATACAAAGAAATTAAAAAACAAAGTTATAATAATTAAACAAAGATAAAATAGATTTACTGGACCTGTATTTTCGGGTGGCGATGATGGAGACGAGTCTAGGTTCCTAGATCTCTGAGGAAATCCATTATCACTACTAAAGAATGAATTATTATCGGTAGAATCGAATAACATTCTGTTCTGTTGCAACGTATTAGCTGAAGAAAAACTGTTGACTGAACTCGAAGACCGTGTCAACGGACAATTTTGTGGAAATTTGCTATCTGTTTTTGTGGGTGATAGAAGGGCGTCGTTGTGCGATTCGAGTGGTATCTGCAGAGACCGGTCCCCCATGGTTGTATTTTGTTGTAACACTGTTGTTTGGTGTTGTACTGTCGACGGCAGTTGATCTTTGCTTCTGCAATTGCCTATAGTGCTGTATGAATCGGGGGAAAAAAACGAAAAACATCATTGACAGCTTTTATTTTCAGTTCCTACACCTTGGAAAGTGATGAGCAATTTTACCTGCATTCTTCGTCTGACGAAACTGGTCTATTTCTGCAGCCGGCACTGCTACCTCTGTCGAGTTTTCCTGCCGGAATATTCTGTTGGGACTTTTGCCGAACGTCACCTTTTGTGTTTGATTGGCTGCTGCTGCTATTGTTTACGAAACCACTTTGCAATGATGGCCATGCGTCGTTTGAGTTTGCATTAAGCGGGGATTGGCGTTGCGGTTGCTGTAATGGTGGTGGCTGCTGTTGCAGCTGGGGTTGCTGTATTTGTTGTGGCGGTTGCTGTTGAGGTATTGGTGAAGAGGCTTGTTTTCGCGTCTGTTCTTTGCTTTTTTCTACTACTGCTGCTGGTGGTGGTGGTTGCTGCGGAGCTGGAGGATTACTAAACAACTGTTCATGAAGTTTTCTTTCGTAATCTTGATGTTTCCCTTGTTGCATTTCCTCTTTTGTAAAACTGGCTGCTTCATCGCCTAATTCATGTAGATACATACAATCCTAAAACAACAATAATTTAATTATTGAAAAATGTTAAGACTTAATAAATTTGAATTAAAAAAAACTGACTGGTTTAGGACATTGTTGGCCTCTTAGAAAGTGACTACAATATTTCGTTGTTCCTAGCGATGCCTTCAATGTTCGCCCGTCAACGTAGATGTTATTTACAGCGTGGATAGCACGTAATGCATCGTCTGATCGGTGGTAAGTTACGTATGCACTCGCACTCGGACCCTATTCAATTTGTTTTTTTATTAAAATAATTTTTAAATAATAATAACTAAATAAAAACCTGTGAACCAGCGTAAGAAGTGCTCATATTGATGACAACTTTATGAATTTTGCCAAATTTTCCAAAATACTCATGCCGTTTTAATACTTCTGTGTCGGCTAATCTTTGCGATAGACCAACAACGAATACAAGATTCTTCTGTACAACTCTGTTCACAAAAATTCATAAAAACAGTTATTATAATGTAAATATAATTGAAACTATTTATCAGACATTGAAATTATTCTTATTAATGTATTTACCTAACATTTGCTAAATGTTTCCTATTTTCTGATAACTTTTGTTTCCTTTGCATATCTTTCTGTCTTTTTTCTGTTTTAATTTTTTGCAATTCTTCTTGAGTCAATGGTTTAAAATCAGCTGGATCTTCAGGGTATTGCTAACAAAAACACATTAAACAAAATATTAAATAAAATCTCCACCAAGACATTTTTTTAAATTTTTAATTAATAAAAATGTATACCTTTCTACAAGCTGGGCATAATCCATTTTCATCGGTTCGAATTCGATGCCAACAAAAACGACATATCTAAGAACTCCAAATATTAATTGAATTCTTACTCTTAACAAACGTTTATACCTGATAACCACAAGTGCATGGAAAGAAGTTAATGTCATCCATTTCAAGCGGTTCCATGCACAAAGGACACTCAATATTTTGGTCATCGTTTGCTGACATTTTGATTAATTTTCTTCTAGTATTTTTTTTTCTGTATCAATTTCTCAGCTTATTAAAAGCACAACACTACAAGACCAAGCTGCAAAAGATCAATTAGAAAGAATAATTAAAAAATGATTAATTACTCAACATTATCTGATACATTTTCACATTTTATTGTCACAAAATTATCACATTTTATCAATTTCTGCTCTAAATATACAATAAATTATTAATATTTATATTTTTCGAACTAACAGCTGCCTTAGTGATCAGCTGTTTCACAAAATGCATACGTTCAAATAAAATGACGCACTCCCTAAGGACAATTTTTTTTCTCTCTTCACTCAATTTCCTCTCGGTATTTAAAATACTTGACAAAAAAAATTGTACGATATTTATTGAAACACGAATCAAGAGTGATAAACTCGATTTGCTGAAATCCCATTTTCTTATTTCAGTTTTCTAAACCGTTTGCAATTCTTATCGCTCAATGTTCACGTCGAATGGAAAATTACAAAGTCGGTTATCATAATTTATTTAACAATTTATAAGAAAAATCTAAAATGAAAGTAAGTGGGTAAAAAAAAAGATGAATGTAGGCCTACGTTTTCATGTCAAATGTGAATTCCTTTGGAATAACATTACTTATGGGTTAAATATTTCATTCCACGCTTGTTTGAGCTTATTGGGAATCGGTTTTAATCGTAACTCGAATGATTCGGTTGCAAATTAGCGAGTTATAATAAATAATGTGATTCAAAATGTGATTTTACATTACCTGGAAAGAAATTATGGAATCTCCAGCAGTTACTATATTAACTTGACAAAATCTAACCTACTGCGCAATAAATTTGCGCATTGAACGTCACTTCCTCATTTAGTGGACTCTAGTGTTAATTGGTAAAATTTGAGTTTGTAATTATTATCGAGAGTAAATAAATAAATATTTATATTAAAAAAAAGCGAAAAGCGTGTAAGATATAAAAATTCTTTCAGGTTTGACGTTGAAATAATGCTGACGTCAAAACATATTTACTTATTGTTAAGTTCTATAGATTCTGTGTGTGTTGAATTTGAATTCATTCGTAATGCAACTATAAAATTTTAATAACACAGGGTTCTACAAGTTGAAAATGCTATAAAATACTGAAAAGGAAAACTGATTATTTTTTTTATTTTCATAGACAAATAAAACTTGAAATTTTTTACAAGGTATTTAAAAATATTTTTTTCTAACATTAGATTATATAAATTTAAAAATTTTGCTAAAGCATGATGAATATTAAACACCAACTTAAAAAAAAAACAACTATACATACCAAAAATTTTAATTTAAATTTTAAAACTTAAGTACAGTCTAAAA
Organism: Strigamia maritima; assembly: GCA_000239455.1. Classification (NCBI taxonomy): domain Eukaryota; kingdom Metazoa; phylum Arthropoda; class Chilopoda; order Geophilomorpha; family Linotaeniidae; genus Strigamia; species Strigamia maritima. Next base: position 997,032 of record JH432010.1, on the reverse strand, counting down.
AAATAATAATAAAAGAAATTCATAGATTAAGTAAATAACAATTTAATTTTTATTATTCAATTTAATATAAAGTGTCCCACTATAATTTAAAAAGAAAATTCATGCGTTCCTACAAAACAGCAAAATCCGTTTTTAGTATTTTTAAAACTATTTACATGGGGAATATTTACTAAAAATTTGTGAAAGAAGCAACATAACATCATCGTTTTCATCCCGTTACAGAATGACATGGACATTCAAAACCCACCATTTTCCTCCAAAACAATCCTTTTTGTTTTAAATTACATGAAAGCACTTTCTATTTTTTTCATTTTTCTACAAAAATAACACCACCCATACCCCATTAATTATATCTTTCACTAGTATTGCTTTTATTAAATGATTTTTCCTTGTCAAGATTCCGCAACATGTATCTTGAGTTTATGACACGTGAATGTAAAATTATTTTTTTTCCTGCTAACAACTCAATGTCCAGTCGTTTGTTCCCAACATTACTAGTAACTGATGTACTGGGATGACGTTGGGAGCGCAAACTTTTCTTACATGTGGTTATTTTACAAACTACATTCTCTTGCTTCTCCAAAAGGGCTGGTTTGGATTTTTCGGTAAATCGATTGTATTTTTTAGGGCGTGTACAGCTGGTGGGTTGAGGGTTTAGTCATCTTAACATAGATGCTCGAGTTGTACGTTTGAAAATCGAAGGGGTGACGTCAGTCGTACGAGTACTAAAGAGAGAGGATAATTACTTAGAAAGTCAGTTACAATAATTATAAAAACAAATATATAAGCAAAACACAAATTTCTTACAAATGATCAGTAACACAACCAGAAGAAGGGTGAAGTTACTAATAATATTTTTAAAAATCAATAAAGAAATTTTGTAGTTTAAAATGCACTTTTTCTAAAAAAGTCAATTTTCGTGTCTATAAAATGGATTATTCTCCCTAAAAATAAATGTGTGCCCGTGCCTTTTTGGCTAATCAAAGATATTAAGGTTCTTAAAATTGAAAAAATAGGGCAATTTGATACCTAAAATTAAATTGTGTCCCTAAAAAAGCATTAATGTTCTTCAAAATACACAAGAAAAAAAAGCATACGTTTTACAGAATCTTCTAAACTTCTATTTAAAACTAAATTTTCACTCCGAAAAATTAATTTCTGGTTGCGCTTCTGCAAACAATAACGCTAACTCAAGCTTCACGACTTACTGCGCCGGTGCCCACGTACTAACATAAGTAGACAAAGATGAAGTGGTAGGATGAGTTGTTGTTGTTAGATCAGTGTTAGATCGAAAATGTGTATGGTAGTTAGTAGAAGATGAAGATGAATTAATCATCCTAGCACTAGATTTCCCATCGTTAATATCCCGTCCAGAAACGTAACATAAAGGAGTAGACGAAGGTTTATCCAAGAACCAGTTAGTTCTTAGCGTTCTAAACAAATTAAGTAGCTTCAAACTAAGGGAACACTTCTCTAGACAAGCACAAACCTCTTAGAAACAGACGGTGAGGTCATATCGTTTACGCTTTTTGGTGGTGGTCGGATAATAGCTGGTGTTGTTTGAATCTTAAATTTTGATTTAAGCGGCGATGTAGTGTGGCTGGAACTTGAGGAGCGAAACGGTTGTGTCTTTGTGCGCATGTGAAGTACTTCTTTCGTACCGTCAGGTCTGTGAATGGAAAGAATTAAGCGTTTTTAAAAAATATTCAATGTTTAATGTCACTTACATGGTAGGTGAACCACTGGTGGCCGATCTGGGGTGTTTTCTCATGGCTTTAATTTGATTCAATCGATCACCTTGTGATATATTACAGTCTTCAACATTGGCATTAGTGTCGCTTCCCTAAATTAATTATTGTTTTATGTAATAAAATAATTAAAAATGACAAATGTATGGTGGAACAAGGGTGTGGCAACTGTGGCAGATTAATTAATTATAGTTATCAATATTGCACTTTTTTCATCTCGAAAATAATTACCTGTGTCTGAAAGTTATTAAGGCACTTAAAGACAAGAATTAACAGTCTAAAATATTTTTTTTGCAGATAAAACCGTAAATTTTCGGCTTAAAATCCATATTTTGCACATAAGAATGTATGAAACATCATGTTATACGTAAAAAATGCATTTTTTTTTCATGCTAATTCGAGTAATTTTTAAGTTGCCTCAGTCACGAAAAACCCTCGTCCTGCCTCTTGAAATCGTACATTAGCTGTCCTTGTGTCGTCCAATCTTATACTATCGACTTTATTTAAAATTCTAGATACTCTTGATGAAGTATCGCGAAGAAGAGTGGAGGTCTGTCCGCGTGTCACTACACTATTATTGTTAATCACCGTTTTCGTGCCAACTTGCGACCTACAAACGTCTCCTTGCAGCCATAAGTACGCTTGTTTCCTAAGCAAAAAAAAATTATCAAAAACCAGTAAAAACATCAATTGTATTATAACTTACTCTTCCAACCAATGTTGTTGATAACCGATTACAGAACCAGGACGTGTTACTCGTATCCATGCTATCGATTCAGCTGCTGTAAAGCGATAATGCTTCATGATGTAACATGCAATGAGTGTGCCTGTACGTCCCAATCCAGCTATAAATAATAATTAAATTAGATACTGAAAATCAAGAAAATGTATTTATCAATTTTCATACCTTTACAATGCACAGCAATGGCTCCTTTAGCTGTCTCTGCGATTTCTAAAAACTGCCTCATAATTGCATCACTGGGGGTACTACCATCGACGAAAAACAAATCTTTATGACTGAAACCCGCATTGATAAACCTTTGTGCATCATAAAGTTTTTCGTTAAGGCGAACAATAGTTGAAACATTGTGTTTCTTAAAATATGGAATGTATGCTTCAGGTGCATGAAGAGGATAACCTGAAAAAATATCTATTTGTTTATATTTTGTTTTTAAGTTACAAAAAATTTGTTTTGTTACCATTTTCGATTTTGCTTTTAGGATGGGGCCCACAAAATGCTAAAAATTTATTTGGAATGATCCAATTGAGATCTCCGTTTTCAACTTGTTCATAATATTCATACTCGTCTACGTCAAAAACATCAAAATTGAAAAAATTATTTTGTATGGCTTTGTACACAGCGTTCAAACAATCCAAAAGATTCAAATTGTAAGAACATGGACCGAATGAAGCATCGCTAAAGACAGGATAAAAAAAGTAATTAACACATGTAAATTGGACACAAAAAAAATTAATGCCTACCGAAATGGTAGAAAAGGAGGGTGGGTGTCTCCAATTAATGGCCGATAAACCTCTGTAGGTGTTTTCTTTAAGTAAATTATCTACAAAATAAAAATAAAAAAGTTTCAAAAATGCAAATTATGTGCCTAAAGAGGGATGCGACTCGCATTATGTAATCACAAATTATCAGATCTCAAAAAACAAGTTTTAGAATGATTAGAAATGGCACATTAAACACATACCAATGTCAAACGCATTAAATATGCCTCAAGAGGAAACGCTCTTTGTGTATCTGAAACCAAATTAGGTATTCGAACAAAACATTTACATTTCCCTTTTCACCCTTTTTTGGAGTTAGCAATAAATATTATATAATTCTACGAAAATTTTTATTCCTGTCAAGATGTAGAACATTTTGATAGAATTATAATTTGATTCGAGACCGATTGCTTTCACTCATAACACAAAAATAAATTTCCGCTCCAGAATTACGTAAGCAGCACAGCAACATCTTATTGACCTGAATTTATTGGCTGATAGATCAAAACGAATCCGCCGCTACAAATTATTACTTACTGCATATGATGCAACGAGAAATGCAGCATTAACCCGTTTTTTACTGTCCATTGTTGTGTAATGCACAATTTTCTTTTTGCCCAAATTGAATGACTGTTTTGAAATGAAAATAAAAGTTGTTAGAAATTTATAAATAATCAAAATCATATACCCAAAAAAAAAAAAAAAAAAAAATAAAATAAAAATATAAACAAGTTTTCAAATGACCTGTGGTGTTTTGACCCCACCTAAAATTCACTTCCTGTTTTTATTTTTCCCTTAAATTTTTTTTAACTGTTTAAATTTCGATATAAAGTAAATATAATAATTTAAAGATAATAAATAGATTGTTATTTAAGGTCGAATTTTACTCTGCGTAGATTTAGGTGTGGTCACACTCACATTTATACGTCAATAAATTCCAGAAGTAGTTTAGATCAAATTTGTAATTAGAACGTATGTTGTTGGAATTTTTCCAACGATTTATGAAGGTGGTGGCTTATTACAACGTGCTCACCTTGAAAACAAATCAAATTAACCACCTTACTCACCTTTAATTTCTTATTTAATCTTGTGCAATAACGATACAACATGGCTAAATTCAAGGGACCAAAATCAGCATAAAAACTATTTCAGAAAAATGTTTTAAAAAATTTAAAAAACATATTTTTTTCTCTTAATTTTCATTACTTTTCATAAACCAGTTCTTGATCGATGCTAAAATAGTGAGTATTAGGAGTGGATTTGGGCTTTGCCGACGTGCGAAGTGTAGCAAAGTTCAACCGATCTGTAGAATGTAAACAAAAAACATATTAGTGGGATAATGTTAAAATCTTAATTGACATTTTCGTGTTATTACCTTTGATAATTTCCGCAGCGCAAACGACAATATCATTATTATCCTCCATACTGTTGAAAATCAGTCAGGGTTTGTTTAGATTTGAATGAATGCAATATACGACGAATAAAATGGGATGAAAATGCTCAAATTTGAGTTTTTCGTCTGCAGCATGTGCGTTAAACAACGAGCATATCCTAGAAATTTTCTTCTCTAAGTGCAAACAATTGTGCTTTAAGCCATGAGTGATGCGCCAAAATTCAAAATATACATGAATTAATTTCTACCAGACATTACTTTAGTTGCCAAAATAATGAAAATGGTCCCCTTCAGAACGACATGACACCTAAACGTTTAAACGGCCATATTTTGAACCTGAATACCACGTGAATTTAAACAACCAGTGGTAAGTAGGGTTGGGTTGGGTTTAGTTAACGAATCGTAAAAGATGTAACAAAGCGAATGGCAACTCCTAGCTTCCATTGGCTGGCGAATATTGGCGTCATCGTTTTAATTTCGAGGCGTAGATCCCGCTTTCTGCATGGCCATGACCAAATAAAAATATTAAATCAATTTGTTTCAGTAAAGTTAATAGCGAATCAAAAATAAAATTATGAACTTTGATTTCTCCACGAGAAATAAAAAAATTAACAATTCCATTGGTTTATTTTGTGAATGTCGGTGCCACCAGATGTCTTTCCAAGCCTAAACATTACAAAATGTTCAAATTAAAGCTTGATAAAATGCTTTAATCATTTCAAATTATGACAGAACAATCAGAAATGGAGTCGTACCAAACACTTCTAGTTCCAGAACCACCTCGCAACAAAATCCGCAATTTAACTGGCTTCTGGTGGGTTTCTTATATAAATATAGATCAAACCAAGTCCTTGATCAAACTAATTCAAACTAATTCAAACTATTCATATTACAATTGATTTACGGTAGGTTGCTTGGATTATGCAACAATTACGCCTACGTGATTATGCTGAGTGCAGCACATGATATCTTGGGCACAAATTTCTCCAATAATACGGGTACTTCAATTACGGTACCGTGTATAGATACTATAATTTTTTATTAACAAAACTTATATTTTTTTGTTTTGTATCAGCCTTCCAATAACAGTTCAAAAGATTGCAATTCTTTGTCATCTGGAGTAAGAAAACTGAAAGAATGTTGTTTATTTATTTATTTATTTATTTAATTTTTGTTATCTTATTAATGAATTGCAGTCGATTCTTTTGGCTGACATTCTACCAGGTTTATTTGTTAAATCAGTAGCACCGTTTATTGGCATTAGCACTTCGTATATATAAACCATAAAGTGATGAATGACCTTAAACAATAACTATAATTTGTCTCTTTAATTTTAGAATTCGTATAATTTTAGTTGTTGCATTATGTGGTGCAAGTTTTGCCTTGGTAGCGTTTTCGTATGTACAATGGATGGCTTTTTTTGGTGTGATAGCTGCATCTTTGTCTAGTGGTTTGGGGGAAACAACACTATTAAGTTATGCATCATATTTTGATAAGTACCTATAATTTGATAAGCTATAAAAATTCACTTGATTACACATTATTTGTTTTTATAGAAATGTTATTTCGGCTTGGTCTTCGGGAACTGGCGGTTCTGGGATATTTGGTGCATTGTCATATGCAGGAATGACGCAATTTTTAAAATTATCTCCTAGGCATACATTGCTAATAATGTTATTTATTCCGGTAGTCATGATTATAAGGTATTAGTTAAGAATTTAAATGATTATGGTGAAAGTCTTTAATTTTTTTGATATTTTTGTAGTTATTACTTCGTATTGATTCATCCGAAGATGGATGTAACTCCTGAAAGTGGCCTTGCACCTCTTTTAGATGAAAACTGTAATAATAAGAATAAGTAGATTTGATAATGCATAATGATGATTTTTGATTTAATTTTGGGGCTAGCTACTCAAACCAATACCGAATCGTTGGGCGAACCTACACAAGGAATAAAATCAAAAATGAAGCTGATAAAGGTGTTATACAGTCTAATATTAATTTAAGTATTGATTTTTTGTTTCCGAAATAGATTCTATGGCCTTACGCATTGCCTTTAATGGCAGTTTACTTCGCAGAGTATTTTATTAATCAGGGATTGGTGAGATACATTTTGACATTTTTTTATATTTTTAAATTATAATTTTTATTTTTCTAATTAGACAGAATTAATATATTTCAAAGATATTTGGATTAATCATGATGAGCAATATAGGTGGTTCCAAGTTGATTATCAGTTAGGTGTTTTTATATCACGATCGTCGGTGAATCTTTTTACAATCAACGCACTTTGGATTTTACCAGTTTTACAAGTACAACATTTTGAATTTATAGTTCGTATTTAATTTAAAAAATAACTGTTTTTAGTTTGCCAACTTAGTAGTCTTCTTAATTGAAGTTCAAACACGTTTTCTTCCAAGCATTTGGCTGGTGTTTATTTTGATCTTATTTGAAGGTCTTTTAGGCGGCGCTGCTTATGTCAATACTTATTATAAAATGAGACAAAAAGTAAGTAAAATTTCTCTTAAATTAAAACTAATTAATTATTTCATTTTTCTTTATTATTTTAGATTCCAGCGGAAAAATTAAAGTTTTCCATGGCTGTGGTTCCATTAGCAGATACACTTGGGATTGCGATTGCGGGTGCGATTGCGTTGCCTGTGCATATGTTTTTTTGCAATCAATAAATATGTAATAGGTATATTTTTATATATATTTTTGAGTAATGGAATTAAAATATTTCTTAAAATATTATTTTATACATCATTCCAAATAATTGACAAATAAATTATGTGGATCTAATTCGTTTCGTAATGTAAACCATTCTTCAAAATGTGGAAACATTGAATCTAAATCGTCATTTCTGTCATTAAAATTCTAAATTGATTTCGAAATTAATTAAAATATCAAAGGAATGTTTTTTATACATACTTGATATAATTTTGGTCGGCCACCAATGCTTTTCATCAGTTCACCAAATTCCGAAAAAGCTTTTTCGTATGGAAAATAAAACCCAAATGGCTGATTGATGTGCATACGTATGCAACACACATCAAATTCATTCGCAGGGCTCAAGTAAACACTGTCCTTTTTAATAAAGTGGATGTGCATTTGGTAGTTGAGGTAATGGCTACTCGAATCGCACCATTTTTCAATTAATTTTAATGCTAGTACTGTCTTTGGTCTAAAATTGAAAAGAAATTATAATGATTATTAATTGTTATTAACTCAAAGTTGACAATATTTACATTGGAATAAACCATTCGCAAGACTTCGGTGTAGGATTTAACGATTTTATTTGCGATATTTCCTGATTAGGTGAAAAGTATTGAACTTCTTGCCAAATAAATAACAACCAGAAACTTAGGTAATGAACAACTGGTATAAAAAATGGGAAAACCAAACTGAAATTTAAAATAAACCCGCATGAACCTTGAGTAAAATCCAAATAAAATCAAAAACTCACCAAAACCAATATAAAATATTTATGAAATGAATTGAAAGTACATCAACAGTGCAATGTTTTAAATTCCCAAAGAACTTTTCCCTATTTCGTTTTTCCTACATGTGAAAAAAAAAAAAAAAAACATTAACTGTTTCATGTTTGAATTATTTTTTGGATACACACTACTTGTGCTCCATATATTTTCTCCGTATTTGATAAAACTGCATTATTAGTATGAGGCCACCAAGAAATGCTCAAATTTGTGTATTGTCTAAGATTGAATGGAAGATTTCCTATCAACTAACATTTAAAATAACTATAAATCAAAATATAAATATTATAACTTAGATAAAAGTACCTTATCAAACGAACAACCAAACTGAATTGTTCTCAATTGGTAAATCGGTTCACATTTCAACGTGAGTAATAAAATAATTCCGCATGCCCCTAACCCACAAGCAGTTGCCCGAAATTCTTTATCTTTGGGTGTTAAAGTGACTATTTTATTATCTGACTTGAGAACATCGATGCTAGGCACCTGTAAATTATATCTTATAAATATCATTAAATCAATACTTTTTCGAACTTTGAAACGCGTGGCTTACGAACGATGTGATAATTGCTTGATTCATATTTGATGAATGACATCCTGAACTGAAGGCGGATGCTACAGTTTTATCGCGAGGAAGACCGGGCCTAAAAATGCTCACAATTTAATTTTCTATTATTTCTTATTGTTATTATTATTATTTTACATGCAAAGCGCAAGTCCGACTTTATCCAAAATGCTTTTAATCGCACCGATTTCAGTACTGGCTTCGACTACTATGCAATGATTGGTCAAATTAATCTAAAATATAAAATTGAGTTAAAAGATTAAAATGTAGTGTGTAAACCATTTTACTGTGTTCCTACCTCTAAAATTCTGTTGAAATTTTCCATATTAACAACAATCTGTGTTGAGGTTTCATTTTTATCTGGTTTTTTCTTCGCTGTAACACTGATACACTTCTTCCTTTTCTTGGCTAATTGAACTACCTAATAATTTTAATAAAAGATTGTTACGTATTTTGTAATGTAATAATTTCAATTTGTCACATTTACCTGTTTCAAATCGTCAACAGACTTGGGAGCAAAGCAAAGCGCAGCTTTGTTTGCCATTTTTAAATTTTAATAATTTTTATCAAACCCGTGATTTAAATTTCAAAGTTCAAAGTTTTTTGATTAACATTATTTCAAATATTTTAGCTTTCAAAAAAGGATGTAAGTTTTAATCTTGATTTTACAAATGAAATAAAAAAATATACGAAAATATAAATATATCTACGAAAATATCAATCAAACATGACAAAATCCTCTAAAGTACTTAACTTAGGCGCTTTTGATTTGGGAATTGGAAATGGACTTTCATTCTTTGAACACCCACCCAAACCATTAAAATGAAAATAACTCGATTTAAGCCGCATTGGCACAGATGAATCCGACATGTGTCTCTTCGTAGAGATTTTTAAACTACCTCGTGCAACAGGATCGTGGCGTTTATTAATTATTTTTGACGATTTGTCGGGTAAGATCTAAGAAAAAATAATATAATAAATAATCATTTAATACAATAAAATATTAGTTGTAGTCACCTCGGGTGACAGTGAAACCCAATCTTGAGTGTTCGAATGTCTCCGCTGTCCAATCTTCGGACTAAAGTAAATAAGATTATACAATGTAGCCTCAATAAAAGTTCGTTTTTCTTTTTAAACTTTAATTACCTCTCCATTAAAGGTGTCCTAGATGACAGCACTTCCAATCCGGGTGATCCATCTCGAAAACAACTAGCGCATCGTTTAATATTTTCTCTTTCCTCTTCCATGAATTTCAACTCGTATTCCAATTCATTTGTATGCGATTTATATTCATTAACGCTTAATTCCAATTTTCTCTTCTCCTTAAGTGTCAATTCAAGCTCGTTTTTTAATTTCTTCCTTTCTTCATCCGATTTAATCAACTCCCTGTTAAAATTTTTTATTAAATTTAAAATTATTTGTAATTATAATCAAAATTACCGTCGCACAACTGAATGCCATTTGAGAACCTCGTCAACTTGTGGTTTTTCTCGACACTTATCGAGCATTTCCTCGACATCTTTAGTTGCATTATCCATGATACCTTTCAGGCTATAAACATTAAATATTTACCATAATAAAAAAAAGTCAATAAAATAGATTTTCGATTAAATATACTTATTCCAACTGGTAATTTTCTTCCTCAACTCAACCAATTCAGATTTCATCGCCGTATTATCACTTCGAAGTATCTGCATGTTTTTCAGTTCTCTTTTAAACACTTTGCAGTTGTCTTTACATTCCCAAAAAGCAGCCTGAACAGTTTGTTTCTCCACATCTAAAGCCCTAAACACGAGAGAGAAAAAAATCAATTAATTAAGTAATATGTAAACAGAAAATGTTTATTTTATACTACTTACCTAATTTTGTCCTCAAACTCAGTAATTTTTTTAATCATTTCAACCTTTTCTTTATTATTAGCTGCCAAATCTGCTTTGCAACTTTCTACTTGATTGATTAGTTGCGCATTGTTGCTGTTTCCGCCTTCATCTATTTTTTCTTCGGTGTCGAAATATAATTTCGGTATGATTTTTTGACTGGTAACTTTCAGTCGGCATTGGGGACATGTTTTGCTTTGAAGCAGCCATTGTGCTAAGCAGGAGGAATGGAAAATGTGCCCGCACAAAGTTGCAGCGACATCTTGAATAAAATCAAATAAATCGGAACATATAGCACAACGTGCATGCATTCCTGTACAGATAACTTATGCTGTGTTCGAATTGACGTCTGTCGACACTAAACACATCTGAAATCTACCGCCTTCAACAAACGGTTTTGTTTCCGTTGAATTGACTAGAGGAAGACTTTTACCCTCGCTTATCGTTATCCACAGTCCACCACGGGATGGCCATACGCGAGTGCAAAGCAAAAAATACCATTTAAAAAAAATTGTTAATAATAGTTAATTTACAATTTAAAAGTTTAAATAAATAAATTGCTTTATTTACGTAATATTTTCCAAAGTTAATAAGCCCCTCACGAGCTGTCGCTGTTTTAAGCGCATATTTTTAAAACGAATAACAATTGCTTCTTTAAATTCGCACTCTATGGAGATAGAGATAACAATTCTTTAAAATTCTTTTACTAACCCTGAAAAAATTCTTCTTCAAAATTATTTAAAATTTTCAGCAATTAATTAATTCTGAAATGGCTAAAGTGGATAAACAGAAAACTATCTACGCCCAAAAACCCGAACAGATGTAATTAATTAATTAATTTAAAAAAAATTCTAAAATCTTACTTTTAAAAACTCAACATTACGTATTACAGGAAACTAATAGAATACAATAAAAGTGGGCATGTCGCTCCTCCAAACATGGATTCAAGAGTTAATTATCAAGACAGTGACCCATTTAATTTCGTAATGTACGTCGACGTTCACGATTTTCTTCCGCAAGAAATAACAGTTGAAATAGTTGATGGTGCAATGATTGTGAAGGCCAATCACCAAGTGGATTTTGTGTATGTTAACGGCATTCATGAATGCAATTTTTACGTCATTACATAACTAATTAAAATTTTTGCAGAAATGAGAAAAACAATCGAACGCATGACGAATGTCGATCGATATCTGAACGATATACCCTTCCCGGTAACTTGAATATGAGCACATTCCAGTGGGAGTTGAGTCCAGATAAGCGTAACATTGTCGTCAGGGCCACGAAGTATGCCGACTACGACATGGACACAATCAGCCGCTTCAGAAACATTGACAAACAAGAAATAGTCATAGAGCGAGAAAACGACGCTCCTTTAGTCTACCTTCAGAGTTTTCCTCAGCCATTTCCCGGTCACGAACAAGATCAGAGTTCCTTCGCACGAAACATTGGCAACACTTATAATTCCGGTTACGCTAATTACGCAAGATACAATGCATCAAATGCAAGTTTCACTCACCCATCTTCATCCTACCAGTACCAGCAATATTATCAGTGAATTTCTAACTCCATTTACCTCAATTAACAAAAATTGTACAAGTTAATATGAAAAATATTTAAATATTAAATATATTTAAAAATAATGATTTCATACATAATTAATTTTTCATACATGGAATTAATTAATTAGAATAGGATAAGATACTTCTATCTGACCCGGAATTTTTATCGTTGGGAGTCTTAGTTCGCGAGATATCTGCATTTTAAGTGCTCATTTTATTGGAAGTTCAAAACATAATAGTAGAATCCACAAATCCCTAAAAAGAGAAAACAAATATGGTACCGGTAACTTAATATAAAATTTTGAGATAAAAATTTTATCTTACTCTAGTTAAACTTCAGCCAACCTAAACTCATTGCCTTGTTGGTGTCGCATTCCTTGCTTTTTAATTCTGAAACAAAAGAAGAAAATAAATCCTTGTCGATTTTGAAAGTAAGGTGCATATTTATCCAGTCTTCCAAGCTCGATCCGAGCTGGAATATATCACATTTGTCAGAATATACATAATTCTCTAGCAACAAGGCATTTAACAATAGGACACTGACGATGATAACTCTTTAAATTTGAAAAGTCCTTGTTTTTTCTCGCCTCCATATCTCAAAATCCAAAGGAAAAACCCATCAGTCATTGTATATATACATTACATTTTGCATTCTCACATCTGAGTGAAACCGTTGTCGTGCAGATGCTTCAATCCACATACTGTAGGATATTTTTCGTTATCTTCTTCATTTAAAATATTCAATTCCGACCCAAGAGTCTTCATTGCTAAATGGTAATATTCTTTGTTTCAACTGTCTCCCATCTTGGATTTTCAATCTTGGATTTCTTTTTGCTAGGTGTGATTGTATCTTCATCATACTTACTTGTTAGTTTGCACTAAGTTTCGAGTGGTCTAGCATCGAGTGTAACTTGTATAGCATCAGATTCATACAGAAATAAATAAATGTTTTATTTCTATTCGTTTCGTCATCTTATTATCGCCCGAAGTAATGTTGCATCGCCCAAATTTTTCCATCTTTCCATAACCAATTGGATTTTTTTGCAGTAGATGGCTGTGTGGATTTGATTGCCCGTTCTACATTGATCGCGGCAACTCTGTTTTTGCCGTGATCAATGTAGTACGAGCAATCAAATCCGAATGGCGTCCTAAATCTATTTCATCTGTTAACGATTTAAATTTTTTTCCTATTTTTCAGCTAAATATTAAATAAAAAATATTATATTTAGTAGAATTTTTTTTTTTATTCTAATGTTAACTTACGTAATTTTCTCTCATATCCAAGATCCTTTTTACATACCTTATATTAACTTCACTTGGTATATTTTAGAATTTTCAATTCGCTCCTTATTTTCCTCATTTTCCTCATTTTCGTAACATTTGTCTTGCTTTTAATTCATCGATATCCGCTTCAGTTTTCCGTATATCCGCTTCCGCTTTATAGCCAAAATACCAAAAATAAAAATAAATGTTAATTTTTTTTAAATTCTAAATTTGCAGCGGTTGTGAGGCCAAAGAGGACCTAAATTTCAATACAGAATTATATCCTAATTCTGTTATTCTAAGCCCTAACCTACCTTGCTTGTCAACAGCAGCATCTCCAGCACTCATTATAAAAATCGATCAAGAAATAGCAGAGATTAGTCGGCTGGCTAACTTGACTCGTCGCAATAATTTTACTCATTCTATGGTAGCGCCAACTGGCGGTGACATAAGGAAGTAAAAAGTGGGGATACTTACAAGACAGAAAATAATAAAATTGTGAAACCTCATTTACAGTTTCAAATCATTTTTATTGATTTTCTAAGCAAACTTAGAAAAACCCAGCTGCAATAAAAAAATTTTAGACACGTGTAGAATTCCATTCAGAATTTTTAACAAATATGGATCAGTTGCCTAAGAATATCATTACATTGCCAATCACGATATTCCAGCTCAGCAAGTTTATTATATAACAAATCATTTCTGCGCGTAAACAAACACCATTGCTATTAAATCAATCACAACTCAAAGAAACAAAATTTATAACATACTCAAGATGTCTACAACACCTTATAATTTCTCTGTATACTGTATATAAATACCACCCCATAGAATAGGATATTATTTCCAGTCATTTCCGATACTCCACAACAAACGAGATGCATTCTGCTTTATCAACTGTTTTGATTGTCACCATTTTTCTGTTTTTCGTAACTGGCGCTCCGCAAGAAGAAATTTCTTCGGATGACAACGATGCTGACGTTGCTACTGACAACGATGCTACTAACAACAATGCTGATAACGATGCTGACAACGATGCTACTGAAGAGAAATTTCCAGATTTAATCAAAATATTGGGTCAACTAGAAGACCTGAGAACCGCAATCAGGATAATGTTTAACAACATTGAAATTGATGATGTAAAAGGAAGACTCTTGGCCGAATTATTAGGAGGCGTTGGAAATGTTTTAGATTCCTTGCTGGGAAGTGTTGGTGGCGTGTTAAACAATTTATTGACCGGCTTGACTATTGGTCTCGGCTAAAAACACTTTGTATCACATTTTTAAAATAATTGTTTGTAAAACACTACAACAAACATGAATAATTAATTAATTAAAAGCATTCGACTTTAAAAAAAAAATAAATTATTCATTCATTTGTGAAGATAATTTGACTGATCCAATGTCAAAGTATCATCGTTTTGTTACAACACATGCTAAACGTAATGTAACTATTAAGAGTTTATGGTTAATTTCGGCAATAATAGCTATGGCAATATCCATTGATAACTAAATAACTTATATCGTCGTATAAACACACAAGTCTATTGATAAGCGCTGTCTTATAGGATATCTATGACACGTTAAACTTTCTTTTAGAGCTTTTGTAGATCTACTCCTGTATAAATAGCACCTTTCTTATGAAGAATTTACTTTGCATTTGCACTCGAACTCAACTCGTTTGCCACAAAAACATTGTGGGTAAGTAAACTGTTTTAAGTCAGTCATTTTGTTAACTTTAACTTTGTATTTTCTAGTTTTAAAATGCAGTCGAGACTATTATATTGCTTCCTCTTAGTTTTGAACATTCAACTACTGTTATGCAGCGTGATAAAGATTGGCTCAGATGAATTGAAAGCAGAAGAAAAAGCTCCATTGGATGTTGATGAAGAAAAAACAAACAACAAATTCTCACTAAGAGATGACTACGGTCACGATAGTTCTAAGGGTTATGGTCTCGATGGTTACAAGAATTATCACAATAATGGACATTATTATCAAGTTCCGAAACATCACGGTTATGGAAGTGGCTGCGGTGGAAAGAAGGACCATTTTGTTAATCTTAAAATTCATGTAGAAGAAGAAGGCTATGGAGGTAGTCATGGAGGTGGGCATGGCGGTGGTCATGGATATGGTGGTCATGGATATGGATATGGTCATGGATATGGATATGGTCATGGAGGTGGTCATGGAAATGGTCATGGTTATGGTGGACATGGAGATGGTCATGGATATGGTGGACATGGAACTGGTCATGGAGATGGAGGTGGTCACGGTGATGGTCATGGTCATGGACATGGAAGTGGTCATGGAGATGGTCATAGTTATAGTCTTGGACATGGAAGTGGTCATGGGGAAGGTCATGGTGATGGTCATGGAGGACATGGAAATGGTCATGGGGAAGGTCATGGTGATGGTCATGGAGGACATGGAAATGGTCATGGGCATGGATATAGTGGGTATGGACATGGTGGACATGATGGGCACGACTTTAGTGAATACAATCACGGAAACTACGGAGGCTACGGAGGCTACGGAGGCTACGGAGGCTACGGAGGACACGGCGGATACGGTGGTTATGGCGGTTATGGCGATCATAGTGGGCACGGAGGAAGCTATGGAGGACATGGACATGATGGTGGGTATGGATACGGGCATGGCGGTCATGGTGGATATGGCAAAGAAGATCACGGATATGGCGGAAAAAATGATCATGGCCATGGTGATGGCGGATACGGCAACGAGGGTCACGGCGGAGGCCACGGCCATGTTGGTGATGATTACAAGAAGGAAGCTGAATATTATTGATATGTAATAGTGAAAATAAATTTATAAAATGACATAGATTGTGTGAAATCAATTTTTAAAACTTGTTAACACAGACAATATTTACTCACTACTGTCAGTAACAACTGTAGAGTCGATATTAATTAAAGTTTTTGCCACCAGAGTGTAGCTCGCCAGTACACATCTGTTCCCCAAGGTAACCTGGTCAAAATATAAACAGCAAAAACACTAGAAACACTCGCAGGTGGTTAAACTTCCTTACTAAGTCAAAAATTGTGCTAAATTACTAAATTAGACATGAAAAAGCGAAGAAAACGTGTAAGTACCGTATAACACCATTTTTTGTAGTAATTGTTTCTTTCTAACTTCAATAATTACAATTTCAAGAAGAAAAAAAACAATAATCTTTCTTAAACTTTCCCTGGCAATTCTGGTTTCACTAAATATTATTTCAAATTTTTTGTCATGTCCTTGACTATGACATGACATGAACAACTGGGCATCTATCTGTATAATCATAAAAGATAAAAGCTGGTGTTATTAAGTCGATTTATGGATTAACTTAACCACTTAAACCTGACTTTTATGTCAGTTTCATACCTCAATTATTGCAAATATAAATGAAATTTGTATTAACTTTTGTTACCAGTTCATTCCCACTTGGAATTAACAGTAAATTTTTATCATTTATTAGCACCTGGCTCTTTACAGTGCGTTTTATTAGTCAATACATATTTAACTTGGCAAAAAGAGCAAGAGTAAGATAAATTGCCTCTCTTCTATGTAATTACTTTATAAAATCTAGATGTAAATAATACTTCGCTATAAATAGAACTTCATGCATAATAATATTCATATTTCGGGTTCAAATTACAAACTTTCCCCTTCTAGTTTGATCAATGTCAAATTCAGCGTCAAAAATATTGATTTTAATGTTAAGAAACTCTTAGCTAAGCATTTCACTTTATTTCGTAAGTGTACTAAGCAAATTGGAACGAGTGAAAGTTGAGATTATATTATATGGAACTAAGGAAGTGATTTTATAAAATTCAATATTACTAACAAGCTGGATAAATGATCATGCGGCCAGCTGTGACACAATTTAATTGTGTGAGACCGATCGTAAATAGTAGAAACTTCAAATTTTGTCACCATTTTATCACCCTATAAAACTGGATATAGAAAACAAAATATATTTAAAAAAATAATATTAAATAAAAAATAAAAAAAAAACAAACTTTTCAAACGTATCCGTTTCCTCTCACTTAAAAATTCATCAATTTTTCTTTCTGTTTATTTATTTATTTCCCAGTAGACTTACGTGTTGCTGAATCACGCACCAGTCTAAAAAAGCCACATCAACCCGTTATACGCGCGCTCAGACGCATCACCATGACAACAGCAGCGGAGCCTCATGGGATTGCTAGAAAACTGCCTTATACAACATGTGCTATAAGTGTTACCGACAGAAGAGCACACAATGCGGCTTCGATGTAACCGTGTACACCTGAGTTAAGACGAAGGAGGAGGAAACCATAGATGCACAACAGACACGTTTAGTTCTTTTTTTTTATCGTTATTGTTTATGTATGTTTATTTTTTTTCAACAATGCCAATAACGCGAGTTACTCCGTCTTCGGACAATAATTCATCATGTGTTGATCTTTCCGTCAGTTTGAATCACGATTCGTTGTACGAACGCACGTTGAACGCGCAACAGCACAATGAACAGTGGCTCAAAGAAGTTACCATAGGAACCCGCGTGGGTTTTTATCGTTTCAGAAGTGAATTAGGAACCGGAAACTTCTCGCAAGTTAAACTTGCATTTCATCAGCTCACTAAACGTAAGTTTTTAGAAAAACAAAACTTAAGAAATGTAGAATACAAGGTGCATATTACATGTTTCTATAAAAAGCATCAATGACTCACATTTGATCACTTGTAAATCAATATTATTAAACGTTTCATTTTGTTTTTTTATATATTTATTTACATTTGACATTTTCGACCTTGACTTAAGTCCCTTGACGAATGGTCTGAAAATAGTGCTGGTGCACACCTTCCTAATTTTACCAACAATGAATCATTGCATGTGGTGTGTTTTCAAGTCCCTTGCAAAGTGAAACATCTAATTAGGGTTGAACACTTTACTCGTGTTATTACAGCCATTGTAGCATGCGGATGGTTTCTAATTGCTTTTAATTTGCTTACAAACTGAACTATTCAATCAGCTGTTTTATTAATAACTCAGGCTTCACTTGATGTTTAATTTTTGTGTTATTGTGAATGTTTTGGTTGAAACAATTTCAAATTTTAAAATAATGGAATGGCGGATGGCAATTTTATTTTAAACAAAGCTCGGCAGCAAAACGCTGAGGCAGCGTAACAAAGCTATTTCACATGATTATTAGATTGAAAAATGTATTAAAATGAATTTTAGTTTGTTTGTGATGAAATACTTTTTTTTTCTTTCATTTTATGTATGAGTTACGACGATGTTCAAATTTAATAAAATGTTGGCATAGAAATGAAATTGCGTAATTGCAAAGAAATTAACTATCGTTAATTATGCCAACTTTCTTTGCAATTACACAATTTCATTCAAACCAAAATTTCATTAAAAAAAAAAAAATCAATTACTTTTTAAGCGGAATTTGTAATATGCTGCAAATTTTTAATATTTTTTAATATTCGTATTACATTTTCCTGAGAGTTTGGTTTAGTACAGAATACATTCATATAACAAATCGTTAAAAATAAAACTATCTCTACTAAATGTAAACAAACCTATGAATAAAACTTTCTTTACTATGACGATAGTAATGGAAACTTTAAGCTATGTAACTAAGTGGGTAATAACCTCATTTCACCTCATTTTTATAGGCAAATGAACGATTTCACTAAATACAAACTAATAGCATTTTCTTGTTCCTTAATGAATCGGGAATAATTAAACCGATAAACTTTTAAACGTTTTTGATTCACTTTAAACCACAAACTAATGTAGGCCCACTTTCTTTCTTTTTTCTTTCTACATCTGCCATCCATGCTTTACCCAAGTCATACAAGCTGTGTCATTAACTCGATTAAATTAATATCGATTACCTATTTTCGGAGATAGTACTAATCACAGCTAGCAACCTCTCATTTAGTCAATTAAAGATAATTTATTAGTTACTTTTCAATCACCTTCACCTGCATACCGAGTTCTTGTATGTGTAGTGCACATTTTTTTCCTTCTGTTTAACAATGTCAATATTGATTTCTGTTAGATAAAAAAAAGCTCTAAAAAAACTGTAACTATGGTGATCATATTTGATGATTTAATTAATTCTCAGAACTCTTTGGGTGCAATGAAAAAACAATAACGTGGAGAAAGAAGTTGTTTTATTACACATGTGAATAAAAATCTAAATAATTTTTGTTGCAGAGCGTGTGGCAGTGAAAATCTTAGATAAGATAAAATTAGATGGAAAAACACATCGCATGTTAAGCAGAGAAATCGTCGTCATGGAAACTTTGCACCATCCAAACATAATTAGATTATACGAAGTTGTAGAAACTCTAACTAGAATATACTTAGTTATGGAATACGCAAGTGGCGGAGAGCTGTTTGCAAAGATCACGACGCACGGCAAGATCCCCGAATTAGAAGCCAGGCACATATTCGCGCAAGTGGTATCAGCAGTGAATTACATGGTGAGAAAAAAATGTTTTGTTGTGACTTGTGAGTAACAAAGTTAAATATTGTGGCAAACTGTCAATTCAACTTTTCATGTGCTATCGAATATAAAAGTTTGAGTTTGCTGTGTGCGCACATTGATTTACTTTGTCTTTATTTTTAGCTCTAGTAATTAAACTGAAACAAAAATGTGGAAATGTATGAAAAGATTGCGTAGTAGATATACGGAACGAATTTATGTCATCTCTTGTCGCACAGAGGGCGGCTTTGTTTGCAATTTCTTCTTCCTATAGCTTGCGTTTTAATCAGCTTTTGTTCATTAATGTTATTCTTTTAGAAACAAAATTGTCAGGTGACCAAGACACGCCACAATGGAACCCGATTGTACATACTAATTAGTGCCTGGTAACTAGATCTGCTAATAAAATGGGTGCCAGGCTTCCTGTCTCCGGTTTCCCATATAGAAACAAAGGAACTTTGTATTTGAGTATTGATTCAACTGCGTCATTGAAAAATGCAAATAATTAGTTAACGTGTCTAGATACTATATTAATGAAGAAGAAATAAAGTATGTGTGACATTGAATTCTCCATGTCATGGCCACAGCGTGGCTTGCCCGTTACACTTATTGCATGTGATGCATGTTGCATCAGTCGCATGTTGTGTACATGTCATGTCATGTAGACACAGCGCTGTAATTGGGAGGCAACATTGTTGCCTGATTGATGTAAGTAGTATGTACCCCTTACATACACAAAATTAGCTTGTTATATAGGTTAGTTTATTAGTAAATAAAAATCAGTCTACTGAATCCAACCAAACATAGGTCTCACATTATGAATGTTTTATTTTTTTTGATAAAAAAACTTCAATTGAAATTGAATGGTTATCAAAGTTCATTTCTACATTTATTTTATAAATAAATATTATTCTATTATTAGATCCAGCAGGCTTCTTAAAGCATCAGCTTAAAAGATCTAATGTTTCCGTCGAATTATTGATTGAAATAGTGCAAACAAAAAGTACCTATAGTGCTTATAACTGATAAGAAAATAGCAAAAGAAAAGTTTTTGTTATCGTTGAAAAAATGATGTTGATAACAGTCGGAAGGATTGAATTTCTAAACCATAAAGATAAATTTAATTAAAACTAGCTAACATAATTAATTTAGAGGAAACTTTTCTAGAGTTTATCAGTTAGTAGAGACTTTGCGATTTCTCGTAAGAAAAATTACGAAATTAAAAAAAACGAAATATTTTTAATTATTTCGTTTTTTTAATTTCGTAATTATTATTTCGTACAACAGGTTGCGATAAAAAATTGACTATTCTTAAAATACGAAAAATTTAAGAATTAAACCTATATTAAACCTGTATAAATTTCAAATTGTTTTATTTTCTTTTAAACCCTCAATAAATTTTTAAAAAATGGTACTGTTTGTCAGACAGTAAAAAAACGGAATAGATGGAATCAACATTATTATCGCTTCGTTCGTTCGTTCGTTCAACATACCGACTGCCGGCAAGGCAGTCGGTACGTTAAACGAACGAAGCGAACGAACGAACGAAGCCAACTAAAATGATTAAAAATTTTAACAATTTTATTTTAACAGTAAAACACATACATTTTAAGTTCCTTCTCATCAGTTAACTCATAACCACCTTCTACTAAAGGTGGTTATGGTTAACTTGGGCTGTTAGATCCTAGGTTAGAGCGAGTCAAAATGGCGGAACACAATAAACGAAGCAGGCGGAAAGGCGCATGCGTAACACATTTTTATTACCGTACGAAAAAATAATACGAAATAGCCCACGAAATAGTTCTTTTATTTCGTTACGAAATTCGCAGTAAACGAAAATTAATACGAAATCACATTATAATTTCGTAATTTTTTATTATTTCGTATTTTTTTTTTTTTGTAGGAAAAATCGCAGTCTCTAATATATAAATAAAAATAAATTTAAAACTCAAATATAGATAAAAGAAGATGGCATATTTCAAAGTGCGGCTTTAAAAAAATTCTTTTAATTTGAAAAGATTATACATAAATAAAAAAAATAAAAAAAAAAAAACATTTTTCTAATAGGAATAACACAGGAAAACTATTTATACCTAATCATAAGACACTTCAACAACATTTACACATTGATTTTAATGTAATTATTTGTATATATTAATTAAATAATTAATTTTTTTCTTTTCATTATTTAGCACAACAGAAACATCATTCATCGTGATTTAAAAGCTGAAAACGTTTTCTACTCGCCTCCTAAAACAGTCAAAGTCGGTGACTTCGGTTTCAGTACTCCAGTTCCTAACCTCGATCATCTCCTTAATACATTTTGTGGTTCTCCTCCATATGCTGCGCCCGAATTGTTCCAGGATGAACGATACGATGGCAGACCTGTTGATCTGTGGGCTTTAGGCGTGTTACTTTACTTTATGGTAACCGGTACGATGCCTTTTTGTGCACAAACTGTTGCAAGTCTCAAGCGGCTCATTCTAATCGGTGAATTTACTTCACCTCCATCACTTCCATCGTCGTTGGGAATTGTTATTTCTGAACTTTTAAAGCAAGAACCTAAAGAAAGATGGACTTTAGATAAAGTCATGGGTTCAGAATGGCTGAAAGATCAAGTTTTCTCTAAAGATGAAGAGACTCCGAAAGAAGCCGTGGAAAAAGCTAATGATCACTTAGAAAGGATTGGAATAGATCAAGAATTAATAACGTCGTCTCTTTCTAAAGGGAATAGAAATTCAATTTCCGGAACTTATTACATATTGGTTCATAGGTATGAAAATGAAATGAATAAATCGGAGGATGATTCTCCAGGTGCTCTCTTATCGTCAATCAGCTCAAATAACGACGAAGGGAACAAATTTAGGTGCAAGTCATTCAAATTTGGCCGATTTTTAGATAGATTTAAAACGAAGAAAACGTGCAAATCGAAAATGTGTACAATATTTTAGTAATAAACTTATGTATTATATAGTGTTATATTCTATACAAAAAAGTTTTAGTATTTATACTTTACACAGTAACGAATTAATTTATACTTACGCTAATTAGTAATTAAAAATTACAGAATTTGCATATTTTATGGGTCAAAATGTGAGTCAATGCCAAACAGTTTTTTTAATGAATAAAATAATTAAATAAAAAATTTATCTTTTACCATTGCTACGTAACTCATGGAAAATTTCGAAATGTTGGTCTCGCTTATTCGTTACTCCCTGGCTCGTTTTCTCCTGCTCGTGTTTTGAATCTCACTGAACTGTCCTGCCACCAGCGGGATAATTTGCAACTTTTCTGTTGTTTGTCAGCACCAATAGGTGACGGGTCAAACGCGTTCGTTTGTTTCGTTCAGCGGGTATCGCCGCCTTGTCGTAGAAAGTATTAATAAAATGTCGTAAAAATAGACTTTTGTTTATTTGATTAGAGCACCATGAAAAACAGCCAATTTTCTTATTCTTTTACATTCTATGTTGTTGAAGAAAAAAATTTTATTTTAGAAAAAAAAAAATCAAAATAACGATTTTGATTAAAAATAATTAATAAACGAATAATTAAAAAAAAAACCAACTAAAAAAATCCAAAATTTTTTGTTTAATTTTAAGTCAGCTACGTGATGTGAGTCCGGGAGCGGCACCCCTGCATCCAGCATCATCGATTGGAGGATAAGATTCAAGAGCCATTTAGTAGGAGACTGAGTCAAAAGAAAATTAGAAAAAAAAAAACACAAAACATTTCTTTTATAATTTTTTTTCTTTTTATTTATTTTTTCCTAGCTCGGATTTCTTCTATCAGCACCTTTTAATTGCTCTAAATCTTAGAGGAACCACAAAATAAGTGAAATTATTTTCTTGGTTCGCATGCGCAGTGGGAATAAACCAACAGCTGAAATTCGCTTTGCAATTGCTTGTCATTGTAGGCTGGCAATAAATCAGTCAAGTCCATTGTTACAAACGTAACTTTTTCCGCCATAAAATCAACGCATGCGCAGGCAGTTTACGCGACCAGGTGCTGCGCGCACTGTGTATACAACAAGGGGAATTGCAATGGGACTTATTGTTGACAAAACTATACCAAGCATAAAATAACTCCAAACAATAGAAATTCAGTTAACATTTGTTTATTTCGGATATAAAACAAAACAAAAACCAATATTTTTATTTATTGATTTATTTCATTTTTTGTTCTATGTATTATTTCGATTACAACATTTTTTATTATTATATCGTACTTGATTTTTGAGCACGACAAACTCAAAGACGACATTGAACATCCACAATGTGTTCGTGAATAAAACAAGACAGTATACAAATGTAATAAATTCCACCCCAAAATAAATAATTCTGTAACTATTTGCTAGATAAATCATTGCATTCTACACCGCAGATTCTCCGATTTTTTTTCTTGTTTAATCGCATTTATTTCTCAAGAGTTATGTAGCTTTGACTTGGCAATTAATACTAAAAATTAATTGAGCAATTACAAGCTTAAAGCAAATTTAGCATCTTATCCCGCAAATATTTTAGTTCTGACAGCCTTATTTGCTTAGATTAAGGTTTTCCAAACAATGTTTAGCTAATTTCATTACTAATTTAATCTACTGTGTTTTATGAGTTATATAATACAGTGTGCAACAGCCGGAAGCCACCCCATAATTCAATAACGAAATTCTATAAACACCACAATTAGTAAACACTACAAGAAGTTTACACTATATTTGTATTTACATAATTTTGTTGTACTTTATCTACATAATTTATATCATATATCACTATTTCAGCAATATTATTGATTTTTTTATTCTTCTGTCGCCATAAAAAGTGAAGTAACCGTTAAAAAAAATCGATAAACCAGAAATGAAAAAGATAAACAAAAAGCTTATTTGAGCTATAAAGTACACTTAAAAAATACCAAATACCCTTACATTTTTTTCTTCTATGCCACTTTCCCGCCTTTTCTCAAGGTTTGCGTGCATATAGAGACCGATTTTCTGATTGCGGGGGCGTTTGCACGCGATCGTCGTTGGTCAGGTCACGCCACAATGTGAGGATTCACTGCAGTATAATCAAAAGAACCACAATTCATTATTGTAACAACGAACCATACACTTGACTTAACCGTGTACCAGTTTATATTGTTGTGTTATAAGTGATAACTGGATTTGCTAGGATCGTTTTCGTCGGTATGCTGATTTCAAACAACTGGTGAGAGTAAGAGAAAACAACATGCTACCTGTTGCAATCAATAACCACATACAAAGCATTCCATTAACAAAAGTAGCAACAGGCTAAGCTTAAAAAAGTACTTTTGTTTATTGAATTTGGTTTGTTTCAATTCAGGTGCATTCAAGTATAATTCGTGCCTACCTAGGTAGAAAATAAAAGTACAAAAATAAATAAAAAAAACAATAGCAAGCACACAGTAATTACTAAACTGTGTGCCATAAAATTGCGCCAGTGTAAAAAAAAAGTGCTGACACACACACACTTTGTAAAAGGTTAACCAACACTAAAGTTTGTTCATTTACGAATTGCTTGCTGCTCTCCTCATTCTACGAAGTAGGATGGAATGGAATTAAGAATTAGTTTTGATGGAATGGAACGGAGTTCAATTAGAAAGTGGACTGCACTGTCTTGGAATGGTAAAGATGATAAAGTTTGAGCAAAAGAAATAAAAAATTATTTATAAGTAAACATGCATTTAAAATAATAGTTAGATGCAGACAAAATTTTAAGTAATATAAATAATTGCTGGCCTAAAACTCTATGAGAACCATTTTTTTTATAATTAAACACCTGGACAATTGAACAAATGGTACTTATAAAACATTGCTGACCACGCCCATGTTACAATTAAGAGCCCTCGCAATTAACAGTAGCTTAATTCCGGAGATATTCCACAGAGTGATTAAAAAACAAAAAAGTTTTTCTGGTTTTGCAGCTTAAACCATTATGATTAGACGCTAGAAGCCAACCGTTTTACTATGACAAATTAGAATACCATCCGATTTATCCCGAGATTAATATGATGAGAATTTGTTACATTTTTTTTCTTAAGCTTATTTTCTGCCTCAGATAAGGCTCCATTTTTCTCTTGGCTTCATGCTTCAGATAACAGTTCAAAATCCTAACCTATCAGTCATCCACTACCAAAATCAATATGAAGAAGTGTGGCGCTGCTTTGCTCACACCTGTAACAAAAGGTAAGATAAACACGAGCCATTTTCTGTAATCTTGAATCATATAAATCTGCACATCCAAGATTACTTTATAGTTAAACTTGAGATATACTACAATGACGCAAGGAATGCTAATTTAAAGTAGGTAGGAATGTTTTCAAATGGTTCCAAACATTTTAGGTGTTGAACTATATTCCACGAAAAAATTTTGTTAATAATAAAATTCTTTGATATAATTTCTTAATAAAATAACTCGGAAATTATTTCTGTTATTTTTTCTTGTTTACGAAGAAATGGCTGCGATTTTGCGGGGTAAACAGAAATAATTGACTTCTCTATTATATTTCATTATTTAAAAATAATATCGGAGAATTTCAATAAAACCAACATATTTTTTCTTTCAACTATTGAAAATGTACAAATCATGAAAACGTTCCCTATTCTGAAGTGCGTTCGGTTTCGGTCTCAACAGATAAATCTCTCGTTTTACGCACCCTCGAGAAAGCGGGAGAAGCGGGAAAGAGGGAGAAAAAGATTCCAACGATTACAACATTAGATTTTATAAAACTCTACGTTTCGACCAATATTTTACAAAATATTTTACAATTAAATTTTACAGTTAAATTAAAATAGTTTAATTTTATGTGTTTGTTAATCATTTTTAATCCGATACGAAGTCAAAATGTTAGGGTCTAATCAAGATGGAAGAAAGTAGCTAAAGAAGGATAGGGAGGGGAGAGGGCAAAGCAAAGACGTAGGAGCGGTACGAATGTGAGAAATGCATGGATCCTTAAGGTGCGACGCTTAGCGACCCTTTAATTGAAGGGATTAAGTCGTGTTTGGCGGAAGAGACCTAGAGGTGAGACGTAGCAGCTGCCAATGCCAAAACGCGAAGCAGCGTTCTTAATTAATAACGAGGCCAAGTGTCATATAGAGGACTCACCTTCAAACTGACACACGCGAGACGTAAAAATAGAGCCAAATTGACATTTGGACAAAATTTAGTCGTGTAAAACAAATCGATATTTTCGTTTTTTTATCGCAAACGGCTTAAATTAAATATAAATAAGGCCTAAGTTTCCATTTGGTAAACCCAAGGCAGGACAAGAAACCAGACATTAAGTGTAACGTGTATATACTTGTATTTCAATTTTTAAACTGATTATAGCAATAAAACGGCCATTTCCCTCAAAAATTATATGTTTCAATTATTTTTTTAAATGATAGAATTCGATATTTAATGTTTAATACAAAACAATTGTTGGTTTACAAGTAATGTCTAAAATTATCTTTCTATTTGCTTTCAAATAGAAACTTTAAAAATATAAAATTACAATTATTAAAATAACATGGAAACCTTTATATTTCAGAGCCCTGTATGTTATTTGCAAGCAAAAATCAACTGCCATAGGACAAAAAGTATAATTTTACTATCACAAAGGTTCACTTACCTCTTTTCAACTGAAATTCAAATTTAAAATGTTCTTGCTCGTCAATGCACTTCCGACTTCAGTCGCTCTGGAAATTATTCTATTATCTGAAATAACTTAATTTAAAAACACATTACTTTATTCTAAAAAATATACCTCCAAGTATAAAACCTTTAAAAAAATTAAATAAATACCATTTTCTGCAAACTATAGATATAATAACTCACTCCATCTTATTAAAAAAATATTTTCTGGATTTGTGCCAGCCATTTTGATTATTACAAAAAATGAAATTACTAAAATAAATAAATAAATTACAATTGTTAAAAAAAGTAACAAAAAAAAGACTACATGAATAAAATCGTCAATAATTCATCGTCATCGATAACAAGAAATTCTGTCGTCTTTAAAGCCAGCATGGCAGCACCCATTTCTCTATTTTTTTTTCTTTTCTTGCTCACGCGACCTACGACTTAAATCTCGCCTCGAGGCCTGTCAAATGGTTGCTTAGCAACCGGATGCTGAACTTTTATCATAGCCTCTATGCTTGTGTTTACAAGATATGTCGCCAAGAAGGAAACCATGGTGACACACGCGCGGGGTGCAGCCACCTCATCGATCTCGAGGCATGTGTGTGTGTATGTCAGGAGGTAGGGAGAGGACGAAGACGTTTGGTGTTTTCAGGTGGTCTCCTTTTGTCACCAAACCTCAAATTGTCAGGTAGCGGTTTGTTCTGCTGTATTAAACGTACGTACATTTGCAGATGACTCTGCACTCTGACGGACATTAAAAAAACTGGTGTATCTATTTTTTACTTGAAGAAAAAATATTTGAAAAGTAAATAAATAATGGAAAAAAAATTAATTTTTAATAACAGGTAAACGGTTTTTATCTGCCATTTTTTACTTCCTTTTTTTTTGTTTTTATATACGATAATTATTGTTATTTTTTCTACTTATAAAATTTAATTTTGAACCTGTAATTTGGCTAATTCAAATTATTTTGTTATTTATAAATTTATTACTTTAAATTACTTTAAAACTAAATGTTTTTACGCATAACAAAATTGTTTACAGTTGTTTTTTTATTTTAATAGACTTGTCATTGAAATTGCCATGGCGATGACAATAAATAAAAAAAAAAAAAAAAAAACAGACAAAAAATCCATATATTCAAACACAATTTTCAGGAAGGTGATCAGAAATTGATCGAAAATAGAAAAAAAGGAAGACGGGGCCGAGAGCGTCTGGAGAAATAAATGGCATCAGCTCAGCACACGCGAAGAAATAAGTCAAAACAGCCTCGAAGCGGTATCTCCCAGCATGCATCTTGTTTAACCAATGTATTTCATACAATCAATAACAGAACTATTCAAACAAAGATGACATTTAAAAATAAAATTATTACACAGCAACAATAGCAAATATTAGTTGTGAAAAAAACAAGTTATTTTTCTTCGAACGTAACTCGATCCTTGATATCATTTCCTCATATCTTTCAGGTTCCAATTATTTATTTTGTTTATTTTGTTATAGAATAAAGCAGTCGCTAACGTAATCAACTCCTACGAGACACAAATTGTCATTCGATTATAGATTAATTATGTGAAATTTCATTTTCAATAGTGAGTGAGTGATAAGAAATCCATTTCTCCGCTTGGCAATTACATCCAATGCACAAGATTATTTTTCTTAGAATCACCAGCCTCTAGGCCACATCTTGAGTATATCGATAACTCCATCTCCACTTTCCAATCCTACAATACCCCCCCATCTATCCAGCGTTTTCACTATTTGTGTTTCGCTTTCTGACCACCAGCAGAAAAAGCAGCCACGCGTTTTCTCTCCTTGGAAGACTCGGAAATAAGTCAGAATATAAAGATGACAGAACGTCAAGTGAACGACAATTTCTCTCGCAAAATAAATGGGTTTAATAGTTAATAATTCATTAGTTTGTGCGCAGGATGGAAACATAAAATTTTCAATTTGATAATCATGGTAATACAGAAAAGCCAACTTTTGTGTAGTGAAAATAGTCAGGATTTCAAGTGGTAATGTGTGGTGTGCTTCACTTAATGGGAGGAATATTAAATTTAATAATTTTTCAAAATAATGAATTAAAAAGATGATTAATTGAGTTGCTTGCTTGACAAATGTTTTGTGTTTTTATTGTAATTACTTTTCTCCCTCTCTCTACTTTGAATGGCGTGTGACCTGCCTGAAAAATCCCATGCCATTAAACTCTTAATGTCACCATTTAAGTTATTTTTTTTTTTTTTTTACAAAAATAATTTTTTTTTAAATAATCTTTTAAAAAGAAAACAAACCAGTAATTTTGTTAAGAAATAATAAAAAAAGTATTCTATTTCTATATTTTGATGTCATATTTAAAAATCGATGAAAATTAAAAAGAAACTAAGTTATTAAATTTTTTTTAAAAAAAGAAGAAAACTCCACTGATCATTTGTTGATTGGAGGGCGGAAATGGAACTTGTAATCTCCCTCTTCATCTCAAGCATGGATCGAGGAACGTGGTGCGCACACGCACAACCAGTTTGAGTTGAGGGACTAAAAGAAGAAGTAACCTCTGGCGACCTTTTAGCCACCAAGTAAAATCCACACATCACCCCTAGGGGAGGTGAAGTTAAAAAAAACAGAGGGGAAAAGATGAAGAAAATAAAATCCACGTTAAAGTTTGATCTTGGGGTGTGTAAACTTGTAAACATTGCAAAAGGATGAAGCTTAGAGCGACGCCACGCGGCAAGGAATCCAATTAGACGCGTCCCTCTTGACTGATGTTATTTCAATTTGTTCCTTTTTGCAGGCTGAGCTAATGGAAAACTAAATAACATTTTTTCCACGGTGCTGGATATCCCCAGCACGGAACACGACAAATTGCTTTTTCTATCGACGACTGTCAAAGTCGGTTCAATTCACCTTGGAAAATATAAACCAAACTTGCGTTTCAATTCATAAGAAATCACAATTCAGTACAAATTTCTCAGATGAGGAAGGAGCTTTGGACTTTTAACTAGTTTGCATGTGTTGTCTGCCCATTCTACATAGAAATATGCTGAATTTCAATCACTTTTTCTGGGTTCACATGTGTAATAAATGTTTTAATTACGTTTTAATAATTTTTAAACTATTTTTAAATTAATAAAGAAGGAATTTTATAGATCCATGACACACAACATATCGATTTTTCGATTACTGAAGAGCTCGGACATTATTTGAAAAATGGTAATAAAAAAGTGATTAAAGTTTAATGAGCACAATTCGATTTCTCTAATATTAGTTTTTTTTTACTACCAAAATTTCCTTGATAAAAAAACCTAAAATTAAAAGAATTAAATGAATTATTTGGGTTTTGGTGGATAGTAAGTGACGTTTTTTACATCACAAACTCAAATTAAATTTTCGATTTCATGTAAAAGGTCATTTTTTTCTACTTGAGTTTACCCATCATCTTAGATGTCAAATAGTTCGATGCTGCATTTAAAATTCAATTTAAAATTAAATTCTGACATCAAAATTTCCATAATGCAGTGGAATGTGTTAAATCCGAACTCTCGTTTTTTTCTTCTTCTACTTTTACTATAAATTCAAAAAATTTAATTTCAAAATTCTAACCCTGGCTATAAAAGAATTTTTCAATTTAAAAAAAATAAATTATCCTACATTTTTCCTTCCTAATTATGTTTAAAACTTTGAAAACTCATTACTTTCCCACATCACAAAAATTCACTAACGGTTTTCTCATTTTTTTTTCCTTCCCAGCGTTATAAATAAATTACATTTTTTTCCAACTCTATAAGTTGATTGTTTTCACGGAAAAAGGTAATAAAAACCTTAATGAAAAATTAAGTTTACAAGTTATTTTTTAAAAAGCTCTTATCAAAATCGATTACCTGTCAAGCGGTAGTAAAATAAATAAATAAATAAAAAAATAGACACGGAACAGGCCTTTGTAATTTTTTGTTACTAAGACAATATTTATTTCTGTTTGGAACACTAGCAAAGACTACAACAAAACACTTTGGAAAACTCACATTGAAAATTTTCATTGAAAAGTTCCTTTATAAATTTTTTTTTAAAATCATCATCATTTTCGTCTCATTCTCATTTCTTACGCATTTATAATCAATTATTAGTATTATTATTCATTTTGTAAATATTGGCGGTCACATAAAACGATACAGGAGTACAACGATAAAGGAAACCAGCAAATAATTTGTCAAAATATGGGATCCTTTTTTTGATTTTCATTTCCCTCTCTTTTTTAGCAGTAAAAAAAAATTAATTCCACTTTTCTCCTTTCTCTAACTGCACCAAACTGTAGTATATTTATATATATATATATATTGTTTTTAAAAAAGAAAGAAAAAAAGAAAATGCCCATAGCCTTAAGATGCATAAATAGTGAACTCTGTTGATGAAAAAACAACTCTTTTGGACACAATATATGTCTTTGTTTTTGATTCTCACTTAGTGCAAGTCATAAAGTCTTAACTTTGTCAACTATAAAAAATGAGATTGATAAAAAAATACACTAGAAATACAAACACAAGATATTTTTTTAGGATAAACATTTCACTCTATTATATAATGCTATATACAACACAGTTTTACTTCCATATACAAGAAGTAAACTGAAATTTTTGATTTTTCTGCCAAGTTTTAGGCACATGTTTCTATGTTTGGTCAGTTTAGAGAAATAAAAAAAAGAAAAGAAAAGTGGAATTCATTTTCATACTTTATTTTTTTTGCACTTTATACCATTTGCTACCAAATTATGAGGTAGACTAGAATTTTAAGGCTCAGATCCCTTTTTATTATCATATTTCTTTTGATTTTCATATGGATGATGTACAGGTGTACCAGAGGTTTTTTTAGTTTTTTTAATTATTTCTTTAAAACACCCCTTTACCACCTGAACCAGTGTAAAAATGGGCACATTTGGAAATACCTCAGAGTTAAACTTCCCCTTTTTTCTCTCTACAATAATATTATTTCTGAATGAGGAACAATTCTGGTAGTCAATTAGCTGCATCCCATTTTGATCTGAGGTAGTAGTAAGCCTCATCAACCTTCAAACGTCACATAACTTGCCACAAAAAAATTGTGACCCAAAAAAAGGCAACAAAAAATTCCAGCTGACATTGCATTGTTTATATGCAGACTGTGTACACAAGTAAAACTAAAGAAAAGAAAGAGAAATTGCAATTAAACATGTAAGTCTTTATACATCTTTTAACATTGTTTCAGTTAAATTATTGACTAGATTCTCCAACAAAAATTGATTATATGTTACTACATTGTTGAATTCTTTTGATTTTCTTGTTTTGTAAAAATCAAAGCTATACATATTAAATTGCTGAAGTTTGCACATGTGCAATCCTCATTTCCGGTTCTTCCTACAGTTTAAATGCATATTTTAACAGCTTAGAAGGAAATTACTTCTTTTAACAGTTGTATTTATATAAGCACTTGATTTTTTTTATGTAAAAAAACAACAGCAATTTAAATAAATTGTAAAGAAAACATGTATAAATTAATGACCAGCAATTTGTCAGTGTACCACAGTCTGCATGTAAAACAACTGCCAACAAACAGTATGAAGGAACATTGTTTCATGTGCATTTGAGTAAAAATTACTAACTATACATATTTAAAAATAAAATTGAATCAACTTACTACATTCAAATCATGGAACTGGTTTGATTATTTTCTTTTAAAATAAAAAACATTAAAATAATAAAAACATTTAAAATAATACATTATTATTATTATTTTAAAAATCCATAATTAATAAAAAATCAATTTATAAACAACTATTACATTAAGGTACCCGTTTGTTCATCGTTTTCTCTTCGAGTAGTAGTTTTAGGATTTTGATTTTGACTGAAGGCAATTTTTATATTAACAGTTAACTGCAAACATTTTTTGAAACTTTTTTTCTTGCACGTAATGGAACATAAAAAATAAGACTAGATTGGAATGAAATGTCGATTTGAAAAAGCATACGCACACATAAAAAAATACATATGTACCGACAATTATATACACATAAAAAAAATAAAAAAATTTAAAGCTCTAATTAAAACCACAGCAGACGAAGAATAGTTTGAAACAAAACAACTAGTAATGTTTTTTTTTCAAGTTGTCATGGCAACCACAAGTAATAAAACCCGGGGCAAACGACCCTAACTTAAAACGAAAATTAATTTAGAAAGCTAAACTAAAAACAGCTGCTAGTTGCACTCGCACTATTCCCCACCCCTCCTGCTTCCAGGGTTGCTATGGTAACCACTTCCCAACAAAGCTATTGTTATCACCTGAACAATCGTAAAATATAGCGATTGTTGGTTTACAATATTCCAATTAATGTCTGTCAATTTATAATGTGCGGTGCTGAGTCATTAATAAAAACTCAAATCACATTAAATTTTGTTTTTCATTTAGATGAAGTAATAAAGTAGCAAAAAACTTCAACTTTAGGAAAAATTAGAAATTTGAATTTTTGCTTGAAATTTGAAATTAGATTGCAAATTATATTTTTTCCTTTTTTTTAAAAAAAAAAACTTAAAAAAAAAAAAATTCCTTTTAATATTTTTTTAGTTTCACTTATTTTTTTCTGAACTGAAATTATGAAATAAAAAATGTAATTTTTTAAATATCATTATAAAAAAAAATATAAAAAATATAATTTAATTTGAATTATTACTTTTTTTTTTTTCAAAACAGGGGGAGTAAAAACACATCACCTTCAATTTCTTAATATCAAATGATAAATGAGTCCAAACAGAGCTGGAACAGTAAATTAATTTTTATTTTGATTTATTAGATGGTTGCTGTTCTTTCATTTTAAATGTGTTTCTGCTCCTACAATCATCACAATTTCATGAAAAATGAAAGCAGCTCCCTCTGCCGGCTGACCAAGCCTCTAGGTGGAAAGCAGTAAATACTGGCTGCCCCCATTTTTCTTTCACAGGGGTGGGTGGCTTCACTATTGGGGGTCAGTTTTGTGTGTCCACTCACTCCTTGACCAATATTTTTAACGAATTTTTTTTTGCTGTTTGTGTGATTATTTAAAAATGTCTCCACTGAAATACTGAAATAAATTTTTTTGAAAAAAATAAAAGTAAAAAAAAAATTGTAATAAAAGGAACTAAAAAATCAAATCAATATAAAGCCAATCACGCGAGGCAGTTGAAAGAATGGCTTGCATGCAATGTTTAAATTACTGTTCCACTAAGGTATTATTCTATAAATAAATTCCATAAAGTACTTTTGATTTTTTAAGTGCTTTTCTGCAGGAAATTCTAAGTTACCTCCCATGAGAAGAGAAAAAATGGTGGAAAATCAGTTCCGAAAATTGAAAAAAATGTCTGCTGTGGTTGTTAATTAAAAAAATATATAAAATAAATAAATAAACATGTATATTGCACTACAAAATAATAAAAAAAAAATCTTGGAATAAATAAGTCAATAAATAATTAAAAATTAAAAATCTACTTAAAAATATATAAATATAATTAATATATAATATGTAATATAAGTATTTTACTTAAAATTAAAAAAAATCAAGATTATTAGACTAGTTTTATGTATATCTTTCATCTTAGCTTAAGAGAGATTCAATGAATGAAAAATAAGTATTAAAATAAACGTTTTTAGACCAAAACACAGACGAAAAAACTAAATTAAAAATAAAAATACAATTTTGTACTATGGCACAATAGAAGAAATAAAAACGATTTTTGTTTAAACAAAAAATAAAAATAAAAATAAAAATAAATAAATTAATTAAAAAAATAAATAATGCCACACGATTTTATGTACACAAAAAACTAACTACTTTTGATTCATTTGCTTACTCCAAATTAAAAATCCATTTTGATTAACTTCCATGTTCCTTCGCTTCGTTAACCCTTCAAAAACTTGAGATGAACACAATTTGCCCACTTGAATCATTCTAGCACAATAATTCCTTTTTTTTTATCGATTCCAATTTCAGACAAACTACTCCTTCTTCATCCTACCATCATCCTGATCCTTGTCTCGTGACGTCAGCAAATAAAAATGGACTGCTTGCGAAATTTTTCCTGGCCTCTCGTGTTCCAAACAGATCAATAGCTTTTTTACGGGAGATAGGAGCAGTGAATTACTTTGGGGCTGTAAAAAGGGGGTTCCCGCCATCACCCCCACACCCTGCCTTCTGGCTGTCAGGTCGATGGTGAGATTAATAGGACTTATAATGACAGGTTGGCCATGGTCAGCCCAACTAAGTGCCACAATTTTCCAAAAAATAAAAAAAAATTTAACCAAAAAATAAAAAAATCTCTTTAATAAGATAAAAAATTACTTTTAAGCTAAATTAAAAATTTACTTTTCATGAGCTAAATGGATTGTTATTAAAAATGTAAATTCATTTTGCAAAACAAAAATGGTAGAAATTTGTTTCTCCAAAAGTGTTTAAAGTTGACTAGACTATACACTTTTAAAATGTCGTATTAAATTCTATAACATTTTTTTTGAAAAACGGCGAAAAATTTTTGAAATTTGACTAATGTATAAAAAAAAATCACGTGTTTCCCTAAATTTGTATATACAAATGATGTAAATAAATGATAGGTATGTGTATAAGGCATATCTAATTATTTATGATTTATTTGCTTGTGCAGACAGTAATGGGTCAAAAGGCTGTCTGCAGTTGGAAACATGGAAACCTGATGACAATCAAGGTCGAAAAGCTTTGTTTTTTTAATTTGTTTTAATTACAAAAAAAATCTAAAATCAATTTAGCCTCTCTTAATATATTCTGTGGTTTAGTTTAAAACTAATATTCAAAATTCTGTGACACTATTGACTTGGAATAACGCCTTAAATTGCTGAATTAAAAATTCATGAAAACGTGTTTGGTTCCCTAAAAACCAATGTTTAACTTTGTCAAACAAATGTAAGATTGACCATATTTTTCTTGCAGAAACTAATCCATTAATTTCGAACTATAAAATAAAGAAATGTGAGAAAATATCAGAACAAGGCCTAAAAATATGCTGAGCTTGTCCCATTAATTTTTCTTTAACAGGTGAATTAAGATAAGAATCAAGATGCTGTCAATTGTACTGAACAGATAATTATGTTGATAATTTATCCTTAATTCATTCTCATGGGTATTCATGATTGAGGGTCCCGTTTAGACCGGTCCCCTAAACACTGACTCGCTATTAAGAGTGCCCATTACCCACGACCATTGTAATCAACACAATGTGGCCCAAACCATGACCCAAGTAACTATTTCTTGGTCACTTTTTATATGAAAATTGGTTCCCATTCACTTCCACATTTTCACCAATATTATGGTAAAAAAATATCCCACCCATCCCCAAAAAATCTGACCACGAGACAAGGATCAATCAGGTATTTGGAATAACTGAGAATACATTTAAACAGGCAAAACTGTTCGCTTAAATTACTTTTATCTACACAACATGACAAGTGAATTTTTGATTTTTCTTTCTTTTGTATTTTGATATGAAGGGAGAGAGAGCACCAACATGGAAATCTTTTTTTTTCTTCTTTCTTTTTTTTTTTTTTTTTTTTTTTTTTTGATATTCCTACAAACTCCAGTTTATGTAATCCCCTGTAAAAAATGTTATGTAGCACAAATTTTCAAATTATGTTAACAATATTACAGTAAGAGATGAACCAAAAAACGTACTTTTTTTTGTTTTCAGCAAAAAACACATTGACACTGAACAAAAACCTCAATAAAAATAAATAAATAAAAATTAAATTAAAAATAAATAAAATCCTTTAAAATAAATTAAAAATAATAAATTAAAAATAATACCATAAATTGTACATTGTGAGAAGAATCACTGAGTCTAATGTAATAGAATACTTTCATCTACATACATTAAATATTAAATACAAATGTCATAATAATAATACCTCAATAAATAGACTGGCAATTTTACCACTTTTGTAACGCTAAAATTCTTTTTCTCCTTTTTACACCGTTAACATTTTCCCTCTTTTTAAATCTTCCATCCCTGAAAACTGATTTCCGCAATGAATTACCTTTCTAAATGCACTTCATCCACAGAAATCTTTTGATTTTTTGCACAGGATTAGATTATTTTTTTTCCTCTAATCCCTATTTCAAATAAATAATAAAAATAAATTATAAAATGGAATCCCCAACTGACCTTTCAACTTGGGCTTTCTTCCCAACCTTTTCTCCACTCACAAATTCCTGAGATGTATATCTGACTTTCTGCATCATCTTCACTCAATAGGACTCTTCTCTTCCTTGTCCCAACAGTTATTTTTAAACCATTGTCCAACACAAATGTAAGTTTTACCCTGAGAAGGTGTGTAACTCTGGAAGTAGTCATGTTGCTAGTCTTCACGTGTCTGTCAGTGTATGGGATGTTTTTTTTTTTTTTAAAAAAACTTTAAAAAATAAAAAAAAAAAAAAATACGCAGCCCGATGAAATTATCACTTTTGAGCAACACAAATACACATACTCACACACATACAAATGAAATATTATTTTTTTTTGATTTTTCGCCTTTTGAGCACCATAATGATTTTTTGATAAAGCCTTACAGTTTCAACGGACAGAATAGGAACTTGGAATGAGATAAAAAAAGTCAATTTGTTTGATTTATGTTTGTTTTGATTTCAAGCAGGAGTGAGTGTGAAGGCTATAGTGACTGGTTGAGATACTTTTTGACACACAGGTAGATATACCAAAGATGGTACAAAAGTGTTTGCGCACATTTCCGGATTGACAAGCTCGTCTGATGGCTGTGCCATTAAGAATGGCTGCATAATAAAAGAACCTACGGTTGGTGGATTTTGAGGCATGGCATAAGTCATTGGTATCTGGTTTGTTGGACTCGGGTTGTCCACTTGAGACGATGCTGTTGTCGTAGTCGGCCACACGTTGTTGGTATCACTCCCCTGGCTTTGCTTTTGCCTGAATTTTGCATCGTTCAAAAGATCCTTGTGTTGTTGTTTGATATGTTGTTTGAGGTTATTGATGAGTCGGCTGGTGAAGCCGCACTTGCGACACTTGAAAAGGCGCAAACCTTTCTGGTAGAAGGCAGTCATGAGTGGAGCGCGGCTACGAGGACTGTGGACATCGTAGATGTGAGCCAGACAGAACTTGCGCGAGCGAAACTTCATCAGACACTTGCTGCAGCGATACTTTTTGACCCGCTGCTTAAGTCTCAATTCTGTTTGCTGCGCGTCCGATTTAGTGAGAGGAATAGCTGTGTCGGTTGTCAGATTGGAAGACACGGCCACGGAAGAAGCAGCCGCAGCTCGACGATGACTAGCCATGTGGCGTTGCAGTGAGTGGTTGTAACGATATGCACGCGGACACAATCTGCAAGCGAATTTCTTATCGTTTTCGTTCCCTTGTCCTGTATGCCGTTTCTCATGCGCATATAAATTAGACAGCCAGCGTGTAGCGTATGGACAGTACGAACAGTGGTAGATCCGGCTGCCGTTGCCACTTTTTCGCGACTGGTTGCACGCGTCCATTTCTTCTTCTCGCTGTTGTGGGTTGCCGGAGCTGCCCGCTCCTTCTGGGTGAACGTCTGGCGCTACTTCTTGGCTGCTAATTACTGAGTGAGGCGTGCTTACAGGAATTGGTATTTTGCTCAAATTGAGGTCCCCGAACGGTTCGTTTGAATTGGTCGAATAGTGTGATGTAATTGTGTGAACTTGCAAATTGACAGCATCGGAAAAGTGTTTGCCGCAAATCAGACAATTCTTGCCGATATCTGGTCCTTGCTGGTTGACCAATGACATGACACCATTTTCTTTCGCATAATCATTGTGATCGTTAACCATGTGTGTTTTCAGCCACTTGATGCTTTTGAATCGACGGTCGCAAATAGGACATATCTCGGTATAATGGCTAAAGTATTTGCTATTATCGTCAGTAATTTCGCCCGGCATTACACCCAAATCCTTCTCGTTGCTGAAACCGACCATGCTGTTTTCTTTGCCTGATGGACTCTCTTCAAAAATCCCATGCGTGTTTTGCTTATGCACTTTCAAAAAATACTTGCTGCATAACTCCTTTTGGCAAATATCGCACGTGACTCCGCCAATGATGGCAGCACCTTTGATGCCTGCACGATCTTCAATGTTGATACCATGCATTTTCAGCATGTGGGTCTTCATGAAATACTTATTGCAAAGCTCTTTGTTACAAATTTCGCAATAGTTTCTGCCTGTTATCACACTTGGCCTGTCACCCGAAGAACTTGGGGTGGCCACCGGATCCGATGTTGGTCTCAGCGGTTGTACTGTTGATCCGGAGTCAATCGACGTTGGTGGCATGCTCAGGTCGATAGGCATGCCATGCATATTGGTCTTGTGAACGTGTAAAAAATATTTGGTGCCAAAGTCCTTCTTGCAAATCTCACAAAATGTCTCGGTCTCTAATGACGGCTGCGGTAATGGAGCAGGAAAGGAGAGTTTTCTATGGCTTGTTTGATCTTTGCTCATGGATATTTTGACAGAGGCACTACTTTCTCCAGAATTGGACTCTTCATTGTGCAGAATGCCATGTTCGTTCATCATATGCGCTCGAAGGAAGTATTTATTTTCCATTTCTTTGTGGCACAGGTTACAAGAAACCAGTCTTTCTTTCAACAATGGAGCGTTCAATTCTTGGATCATGGTTTGTAGCTTGCGCAGATCTTCTCCCGAGTTCTGGTCGATGATTTCATTTTTTACCAAATTCTCTGGACACTCTTGTCCAGTTGCTTCCTCTTTGACTGCCATAATTGGCGGATGATGACAGCTCACCAATTTTTCGTCATAATCAATTGGAGGCATGTTGTGAGAGTAAAATTTGTGCATTTTTAACAGATACACACTTGCAAATGGACGTCCGCAAATGTCGCAACACAGATCAGCTGACATTTCTTCACCCATCATTGTGCCTTCGCTGCACCCATTCTTCGGTGTAGACGATTTCGAGTTGTCATCAAAGGCAGGTGTCGTACCAGGTGATGGTTCTGGTACAGAGATGCCATGCTTGCTGAATTTGTGTGTGCGAAGGAAGAATTTATTGCAGAACTCTTTGCAACAGATTTCACAAAATGCATCTGCATTGATCACTCCAATCTCCCTCAATCTTTCAGGAGTAAAAATGCCCATTATCGGTTTGATGTACGGCCTTTGACTAACAAAACCTTTCTCTTCTTCAGTTTGATTCGCCAATATTCCAGGAGCGCAATGCATAGTGACTTTGTGAGATTGCGACAGATTTCTGTGGTTGCAGTCTTTTGACAACAGTTCGGAAGTTAGACAGTCCATGTGATTGCTGCTAGTAACATTTGTAATGGAAGATGCACTGCTACTAGACACAGGCGAATCCAAAGTAGATGCTGGCGATGTCATTATACCATTCACTCCTCCCAGAGTAGAGCAACTTGTTATCGGTGGCAACGATGGATCAAACATGCCATGAATCTTGTGTTTGTGTTTTCTTAGAAAATACTTGTTGCAGAATTCTTTTTGGCATATTTCGCAGTACGCTTCCACGTTTAATGGCCCCGAAGACTTCGCGATCGAACCGTTGTCGCAAATGGAAATTGTTGACGACGAAGACCCAGCACTGGAAGTTGTTGGAAGCAAAGATCTCATGGGTATTGTGACAGCTGGACTCACACTACTTGTTAGAAATGCACTAGCATACGGTGAACTGGTCAGAGTGTCCATCGAATATATGCCATGCTTGTTAGCCTTGTGGGTTTTGAGAAAATACTTGTTGCAAAACTCTTTGTTACAAATTTCACAATATGCTTCTGGATTGAAGATACGGATTGGCGGTGCAGGCAGAGATCCAATATTTGCTTGCTGCGATGAACTTGGGCCTTGAGTAAGTAGAGGTATGAGGAATGGAGGAGGACCAAAAGGATTGGTTAGGGAAGGCATCATGCCTGCTATTGCGTCTTTTGCTTCAGACATGGGCAAATTGGGTGTCAATTGAGGCATGGTTAATGGAATGTGACAAGGTTTGCAGTTGTTGTTGTCTGCATGCATATTGTGATAGGGTAGTGTAATGTCTGGCGGATCATCCTTCTCAGTCCCGACCAATGAAACCGGGTCTTTAGCCTGTGCTTTGCTTAAATTGTGATGAAGTAATTGTCTTTCTAAAACCTTCTGCACATGCTCTTCTTCTATGTGCATTCGGAGGTCCTCATCCGCTTCAAACAGTGCATTGCAATGAATGCAGCGATAAAGCTGATCTAATTGCTCATCAGGCCGTCCATCAGGCAAATCAGCTGCCAAATCTAATGGGCTATCATCCACCTCATCGTCGTTTTTTGACTCCAATAACCTGACCGAGGCGAAGCGAACTGGATTACTCTGTTTTCGTCGTTTTTTTGATGCAGATACAGGTGGGCGTAGAGGTTCCATCATGACTATCTCCTTCCCTTTATCATCTTGCATATGTAGTGCGTCATCTTCTAATAATTCTTGATATGGCGATTCGTTTAAAGTCGAGTCATCGTAGCCGCCTCCACTGATTGGGGAGTCCTCGTGACTTTTTTCTTCAGACGAGGTAAAATCAAGGCCAAGGGATCCATTCACAGTTACCGAGGCCATTATGCCCGGGTATGAGGTGGTGGGCAGTGGCACAAGGCAGGGGAGGGAGTCACTGCTTCTTTTTTTTAGCTGTAGTCAGCGGGAGCGGTTTACAGTTTTTCTTTTCATTCACTTTATCGCGTCCATGGTTAACATGATTCAAATGTTAGTCGCAAATTGACTAGTAGTTTGCTCATTTTCATCTTTTTTTGGTTTAAATATTGACTGTAATTACATAGGTGCATATATTTATAGTTTTGACTTTTTTTTTCTTCCTATAAAATTCGAGTAGGCCTAGAAAATAATAACAATAATATAAGAAATAT
Organism: Strigamia maritima; assembly: GCA_000239455.1. Classification (NCBI taxonomy): domain Eukaryota; kingdom Metazoa; phylum Arthropoda; class Chilopoda; order Geophilomorpha; family Linotaeniidae; genus Strigamia; species Strigamia maritima. The sequence continues at coordinate 954,584 of JH432010.1, read as the reverse complement.
AAAATGTCTGTTATATCAAGTCATGGCCTGTTTTTTGTGTGCGTGAAAAATAAATAAATTTCATAAATTGCTAATCAATTTTTTCTTATCAGCACAATACTTTAAAAGGACCGAAAAAAGCATCACAAATAACAAGAAACAAGAGTAATCGAAAATCAGATAAAAATTTAAAATTTTTTAAAATATTTTAAAATTTCACACCCAAAAAAAGTAATTAAACAAAATTCCAAAATATTCAAAATAAGCGCCTTTTGCAATTCTCCGGATGACACATTGAAACGACCGGGAAAACCGTAAAAAACAGCGAATATTATCGTTAACAACTGTTCTAAATTAAAAACCCCACTCATTTGCCACCCAACCCACAGAATATTTTTTCAACTGGATACCGTAAATGATGGATAACCGAAATTTTCCAAAATTCACCGCCGCTTAGCAACCAAAGCCTCCGCGGCCAACGACAAAGAGGAAGCTTAGATCGGCCAGTAATGGTAAGAGATGCCGCTAGAAGCTCACTATTCTGCGCTCTCATTCCCCGTACGTATTCCATTAGGCGAGTGGCAAAAAACGAGCAAAAAATGCACGAGCAAAAGAGAATCTAACACCGATTACTTACACAATGCGAGACCGTTGCCGCACATCGGGTGCCATGTTCGCACTTTCCCAGCTGCCTTTGCTCAAAATGGCCGGCCACTCCACTGACTGACCGCTCTCGTATTTATACTACATGATCGGCTCCCGCCTCGTTTGTAGCACATCGTTTTCTTGCCATTGACTTCGCTTGCTAGTTGGCCAATTGTTTTAGCAAGACATCGGATCATCATTAGGTAAGTTTTTAGCTGTTACAGGGCATGGATAATGCAAGTTGAAAATGTCAAAATGACATTCTCATGTCGCCCTGTTTATACGCCGGTCGGAGCCATTTTTCTTCTCGTGGGTGAGGCGGGTTGTTGTTGATAAAAAAATTATCGCGCCAGGTTTGTAATGTGGATTTTTACGGTTTCAGTTGCGAGTCTTCTGCTTTTGAATAAAATCGACAGTTTTTTGGTTTTTAGATTTGGAAGTTGTTTTTTTTTTAATATTATAAAAGTGAAAGTTTTTTGGGGAAATAAATGCCGCTAGGAGGAGTTGGAGGAAATTAATAGTGAATTTAGTTGTGACTTGTGAATGCCTGGTTCATTATAAAAACTGTGCGTGGCTGTATCCTGGGTCCTTATTGGTGTATAGATTTTGACGTAAGTTATTACTACAAATGATGTCAGATTATTGATGTGAGCCCCTGAACACAAGATGAAATGAGGAAAAAAAATTAGGGTCATAATTTACAATCGAAATTAGATTAAAAAAATAAAATTTCATGAAAAAAAAAAACAATT